>RXPK01000810.1:0-110012 GCA_004143645.1 Protaetia brevitarsis
GGGTACCACAAACTAAAGATTATAAAACCTCTTACACCACTATTATTCTAATTATGTGATCAAAACACATGTAAATCAGTAAGGTTTCAGACTATATGGGACTAAGAAAGGAGTGACTAAGTCCAGTGTATTCAATGTACATATGGATACCATCATCAAAACATTGCGAACAAAAGTCAATAATGTGTTTGTGGGCTTAAGAGTTTACCGAGGATTGAAATAGCAAATTGGTGTCTTTGTCAGACGCTGCTTGTAGTAATAATGGCCGATAGTGAATAAATAACTACAAGAAAATTTGAATATTATGGACAAAAACATGGCACGAGGAGGGCTGACAATAACACAGAAAAACTAAAACATTGGTGATCGGAAACCATCATGTTGAAACTAAAATTGAAATAATATTATTACTAAAATAGTGCAAGTTAAGGAATTTAAATTATCTGGATAACATTGGAAGGAACAGGAAACAGAAGAAGCAGAAATAAATTAGAGAATTGACAAAACTATCAAGTATGTTATAGACGCAATGAACCAAAAATTTATTAATGAAAAGAAATTTTCTAGCAAACAATAAATAAAGATTTTAACACAATATATCTCCAGTTCTAACTTTGGATGTTAGATCTTGGATCTCTTACAAACAAACAAAAGTAAAATACAGCTGCCGAAATTAAATATTGAGACGAGTGGTGGCGTATCCCGGAAATGAATAGAAAACATACAAATACGGGCAGAATTAGGGATTCAATCAGTTCTGGATTTATTTGATGGATGTAACATTAAGTTGGTGGGGTGTACATATGTACGGAATGGACCAATAACAGACAAGTGAAGAAAGTTTACGAAGCAAGAATACAAGTCAAAAGAAATGAGGAAGACCGAATGCAGACCTTGGAGTGACGCAAATTGTGCAGATAACTACATGCTGGGGAAAACATGGAAAGGGAGCAACAATCTTTAGCAAAAGATAGGAAGAAGATAGGTAACAATTTGTGTTTGAAAATTGACTGTGACCGACATTTAATGGTATGATAGGGTAATATGATTATATTATAGTTATTTATTATTGTGACGATTTTATCTCTTAAACATGCTCACTATTGACGGTGGCCTCTAAGTATTTCGCACTGAATTATCCCAATACGGTTTAACATGCACTATTCTCAGCAGAACAAAAGTAAGAGCTAAGCGCGTCTTCTGGAGTTGGCTTCTTTATATAAAGACTTTTTCTGTCTGTATTCTCCCACTCCATAGAAAAAACGAACTGTATATTCTGTTTCACTGAATTTTTTTATTAATTATTTCCTTGTACCTATTGTTATATTAATTATTGTGAAAAAGAATAATATCGTGGAATTAAAGGCTTTAAATGAAAACAACCTTATTAGAACATCTTTAATTGTTTAATCGGAAACCGTTTCCAGTACACTGAGATCGAGAATGATTTGGTCTTGGATCATACGACTACTTTCCGCGATGCCAAAATAATATTCTCATCCAATCATATAATGAAAATATAATACAGCGTTCCTGATTTTGCTGTCAAAATTGACATATGTTTTTGACATAGGCCGTGCGTTTTTGTGTTTGAATTTTTGCTTATTTAGTCATCTTCGGTATTATTTTTGTTAATTTTCACAATACAGTCTTTCTCAAGACCTCAATGTACGACCTTCGCGAACCAAAATTTCTTTATGAGTTAAGCGCATCCTGAACCTGGTAAACTGGATAGCGACAAAATATTTTGTCGAGCCTGCAGTAAACTGGTAAGTTTAATTTTTACTAAAAGCTTTACAATTGTTTTTAATTTCTTCAATTTTTGATTATAAAATGACAATTTTGTTGTGTATGTGTCTTCTGAAGAGAAAATATCTGATTGATCACACGCTAATTAACTCCATCACATATTGGAAATGTGAAAAACTAAAGCGATCCGCATGTGTGCAGCAATCTATAACGTCAATGTGTAGTATCAACTTCACGAAACTCAAACAAGAAGAATATATATACGGATGTGTGTAACGCATTAATTTCGTCTAACACACCATTAGCAAGAATTAAACAATGTTACTTTGAAATCATTTCTGCAAAAATATTTGCAAACATAATATACCTGACGAAAGTACCTTACGAAAAAATTATGTCACAGTCTTGTTACCAGCAAACAATATCATGAAGATTCAGCAATTGGTAGGGAATAATTATTTTTATATCATTGTAGATGAAAGTATGGATAAGTGTGGTCGTTTTATTGCCATTTGTTTAATAGAGAATTTCTTCATGGAAGATATTTGTAGGTAAATCAATTTTTAATTTTTTTGTAAAGAACTTCAAAAAAACAAATAATGTGACAATTGCCCAATTCGTTCAAGAAGGTTTATCAAATTTTCTTTTTACCTAGAAGTAGACCTTGTGAAAAAAATTTTCATGATGTTTCGACGCTGCACCATACATGATAACACCTGCGCAAAATTTAAGAAAAAATTAAAGTAACATTATTCATACCACTGTTTTGCTCATGGAATTCAATCGTGTAGTCAAGACATTTAGGAATCAATTCCCTTTGATTAATATGATTTAATTATAGCAATTGATCAAAAAAGTATTTTAAAAGCACCTTTACGAATCCAATTTTATAAGGAGCGACTTCCCGGTGTTAAGTTTGCCTCCTGAACGATTATTACGAGATGGGGTACATGGTTAGTAGCTGCAATTTTTTTCGCCGATAATTTTGATGGGAATAAAAGAATGTAATTCTGAAATCACTGCTGACTGCATTGCTCTAGAAAACTGTTAAAAGATATAACATCAACGGAATTGCTGATTAAAACCATTTGTTTATTAAGTCAAATAATAGCTTTGTGTTCAAGTTCCATTCGTAAACTAGAAGACGTAAAAGGGATGTCCGCTCTCGGAGATCAGTCGATAATAGTAGACGAATTTGATATGCTATGTAAGAAGGTTAAGGGTACATAGGTAATTCTATATATCGATAAATTTAAAAAAGTGATAAATAACAAATGCGGAGTATTTGAAAATTGAAGAAAGTTAAGAAAAATGTTGCGAAGGTAAATCCAGTTTAATACAATTTCGACTTTGCATATAAACCGGTCTCTAATTCAATTGTTATAGGAGACATTCATGACACTTTTGAAATAGTTGTCTACTTAGTTAGATAGGTTAAAGTATCTATTCATTTCTTTTCCATTTCATAATCATACTTTTACTTTGACCAACCCAATGAAGTAGATTTGTCTTTGTGAGTTTACCCAGTTTTGCTGTTCAATGTTGTTGTCGCACAACACCCATGAAAAACAGCTGATCATTGTTGGCACTAACTTAACAAATCCGCAAAACCAAGTACAAATCGTGAACGATTAGAATCGGTTTTTACTTAATTAAGTAAAAATAATCTCTTTCTTATCCCTAACAAGGATTGATATTTTTCGCTTGTCACTTTACATAATAACAGTAATATCGAAGCACGGATAAAACTGTTTGGAAAGAAGTAATTATAATACTCCCAGTTCACCATCTGAGCTAATGAGATGCGGATAGAAAACAAACATTAGCGCAGAGCATGTGACGCACGTTCAATCGTAAAATGCCTCTTTGTTTACTTCTACCGCCTGCCAATGAAACCGTAAAACGCGCATGCTTAAGTTATTTGTTGAGCGTAACCGGCAAAAGCGGAGCTCCGTATAATAATTCGGTTCTTTAATTCTAATATATCATCTCATCATTACGCAACCGTTCGTTAAGAACAAGTACGGCGGTGTAACGAATTAAGTTTGTTTGCATTCACGTGAAGAGGTACTTAGATAGAATCTATGTTTTTTTTTTCTTTCAGATGATATTGCAGAAGAAAAAAAGTTACCTCTTCTCGAAAGCTTATCAATCGAAAGTGTTCTCTTTCTGACTCTTTTTGTGGCATGTTTAACATTGCACTTATGCATAATTATTGTTCGAATGTTATGGGCTGTAGATTATCTGTCCGTGCACTTGCAACTATTATAACATGTTTTAAAGCACGGCTTCGTGGTCACTATCGTTTGCCATATGTTACTTAACATCGATTTCAAAGCCACTAAAACGCTGAATGATCTTTTCCAGTGCATGAATATAATAAAGATAAGTGGAGAACTTGTGACATACACGGGAGCAGGGGCGATATCTCGGGACTAAAGCCGCATTTTAAATTCTGGAAAATTATACAATAAATCTGATGATAGGAACTAGATAACATGAAGTATTTTTAAATTAAAAAGCATCACCGCCAGAGACGCCTAATTACTTGAATTTCTTAAATGGAATACCTTTTTATTGGTTTTCGAATCTGTCACCACTTTTTTGACTACTTCTTATAATGCTTACTACCAACATATTTGTTTGCACTTTTTCAGATAATGATAATTTTTACAAGGCTTAAGACTAACGTAAATACCTAGCAGGGTATTCCATTTAAAAAAATGAAATAAAATAGCGCCCCCAAGCGGGGATGCAATTAATTTTACACAAAAAATCTTCTATTGGATTTTTGTTAAATTTTTAGAGTTTTTGAATTTTCATTAGTTCCCGAGATATTGTGCTGTTTCATTCCTCCCTGACCACCCTGTATATATACCACAGAGACTCAAAATTATTGTCAATCCGCTCCTAATATATAACAGGGTAGGTATTTCCGCGCGTTTGTAATGAAGTTTGAACTAAGTCAGTGTTGGACATAAGAAAGTAAACGGAATCTGGTCATAAATAAAGGAAAACGTAAACTATACTTGAACTCGCATTATGATAAACGCACTATGATTGGTGTTTTCTGTGTGTAAAATAAAATGTAAGTGTATTTAACTTACTTAATTAATGATTTAACAATTCAGTACTAACTGGTGTTTAACTAAATTTATTATTCTTTTAATTATAACATACAATAAGTTATAATTATTAAGTGCAACACTGCATCTCTCAGTTCTTCTATGAGTATGCATGCGGTTTCTATAGATCCTATTTTTTACATAGCCAAACATGAAGTAATTTAATGGGGTAGATCAGGCGACCTGTTGGCCATCTTTGTGCTCTAACGAACTGTCAGCAAAAAACTGTTGAAGATATTGGCAGGTTTGTCGAGCAGTATGTGCTGGAGCATTATCGTGCTGAAAATAACCTGGTTCAAAGCTCATTTTCTTGTAACTCTGCAATAAACAATTCCAACATCTGTTGTAACGTTGGCTGTTACAGTTTTCCTCGAAGAAAATTAGCCCATTATTCGTTGCCTGGAGATAGCTAAACCAAACTTCCAACTTTTACGGGATGCAATTGCGTTTCTCGAAATTCGTGTGGATTTTCTGCAGACAGATACAATAGTTTTGTAAATTGATATAGTCTGTTAGATAAACACAGGCTTCATCTGAGAAAAATGATTTGTTTAGCAAGTCATCGTCCTTAAATTGTTATTAAACCAATGGACAATATTCCAATCGCCTATCGTGATCTAATGGTAATAAATTCCTGTAACTAGAAACTTTATAGGATGAAAAATATAACTTTCTTTTGACAGCTCATTGCGCTGAAGTGTATGATAAGCCTATAAAATTATAAAATGTAATAAACTATTTCACTTTAATTTAATATTGATTTTTTACCTGTTTGTTGAGCTATTACCACAAATAAATTCCTTATTTTCTTACAGTATTCAGAAACACTATTGTTGATGATATTAGATGTAATATATAAACGATTTGAAAAAAATATAATAAGATAAATATTCGAAAGATACTGCAACACGCACGCCAATGTCGCTAAATGTCAAGAAAATTCATTTAATGTATGAAATTTGTATGTAACTAACTTCGCTCATTAAATTGGTAATAAGTATAGATAATTTTTTCCGGAAAACAGTTTTTTGCTTACGACAATCATTTTGAATCACATGATATATATTGTAAACAATAAATAATGCTTGTTAATTTTATTACAATTTAACAAAATATTTATGCCTTGAAACTTGTAATTAATATTTAAGTATTTTATTCAGAACACTTGACAAAAAACTTTTTTTTTGTTAATACGATACTGGATGCTTGGAAAGTGCTTTTTTATCTTGACACCGGCGTTGTTTCCTTTGTACGGATCCTTTCTTCAACATATTTGATTTGTCGCTGCAAAGAATTCTCATTTATGCATCCTTGAATGCATGCTAACAAGAATTGAAGAAGGTATTTCGTACGATTAGTGTTTAAATTTCTGCGTAAATAAGTATATTGCTTTTAGTAACTTTTGAGGTTAGCTATTCTAATTGTAATGAAATTATTAAATTGAAATTGTTCATATTTCGCATACTTGCATAATTCATTAATCTGAAAAACTTTTTTGTCGTATCTCCTAACACAATTATTATTAGTTTTTATGTGCTATAGTTCTAAAAAATTTTTGTAGTTCTGTTCAGAATCTATGATGTTTGCATTCTCCTAATTAATAGATAGTATGCTTGGTTGTTTATTGATACTAAGCAGTTAAGAGGATTTTACAATTTATTGGGGTAGATATTGTTGGTTTTGCTGTGACGTTTTGTTGAGTGGAGGGGTAGAATTTCGGTAGATTCGATTGCTATTTATTAACTTATTAATCAAACCTAAAGGACAACTTTCTTGAAAAATATTTTTTAACAATATGCATCATTTTTTTTGTTTCCATTTCGTATTTAATCTATAGTTTTCTGCATTTTTCTTGGTTTTGCGGAAATTAGTTATGTATAAAAAAACCTAATCCAATTTAAAAACATATAATTTTTAACATTTTTCGTTGACAGCAACTTCCTCAGAAATTATAAACTTAAGATATATTCATTGAAGGCATTGAATGATTTTTGGTTATTAAGTCATAATGTTGACACTGTTTGATTATTACAATATAAGCCACGAAGAAATTAATTGATGTTAACTTTATCAAATTGTTTTGAAAGTGTTGAAAACTTCTCCTAAACCCCTCACCACAAACTGCACTAAACTGGACGTACGTTTCGATAGCAAAGCTATCATCATCAGCAAAAACACTGAACTAAATAACTACACTAAAACTACCCTAATTTATACCTAAAAAAGGTCATGGTACTATGATCACGGTCATGGCTGACTGCCGTCATGGTTAACTAGTCACTAATCCTAACCCCGCATAATTTACTTCTTAATAAACCGTAAAGACAAGAATTTAATGGTCCTAAATCTGAATTCATTAAAATATGTTTGTTTTTATATATTTCCATACCCTCATAAACAATTTAATTGCACATAGTTGTTTACGTTTTTAACTAACTCACTATTGTCAACTTTATGATTTTCTTCAAGCATATGTAGGGCTACACTAGATTTGTCAAACCTTTTAAGATAAGCCAAATGCTCCTTGTAACGCGTTTTAATTGATCTTTTAGTTTGCCCAATATATACATGATCACAATCTTTACAAGATATTTTATAAATACCTGATTTGTCCAAATTATCTACTTGATCTTTAGGGTCACCTAAAATATTTTTAAGACTATTATTTGAAGTAGTAACTATGTCAAGATTGAATTTAGAGAAAATTTTTTGTAGACCTTTCGTGTAACTTGGATACAATGGTAATTTAACATATTTCTTATTCTTCTTGTCACTAATCTCTAAAGTACTCGCATTTTTAATTCTTATTTTGTTTTTATGTTTTCTAATAGTGTTATATACAACGTCTTCTGAGAACCCATTAAATGCAGCGATTTTAATAACTTCTTTAAGTTCTTTATTATATCGTTCTGTGGATAGAGGGAAATTAAGTAAGCGATGTACCAAAAAGTTAATAGCTGCTAGTTTGTTTTTCCATGAATGGTTTGAATCTTCTGAAATAAATCTGTTATTAGTAGTGGGCTTTCTATATATGTCTATTTCTAATTTATTTTTATTTCTTATTACTAACATATCGAGAAAAGCAATCCTATTGTTTGTTTCCTCTTCATGGGTAAACTTAATGGAAGGAAATTTTGAATTTAGCTGTTCAAGAAAATCTCTAATTGAGCACTTACTAGTATCAAAAACACAAAAAATGTCATCGACGTATCTAACCCAAACCCGTGGAAAATATGCCAAAGTATTCTGAAGATCGGTTTCAAATTTTCCCATAAAGAGGTTAGCTATGAAGGGAGATAAGCTGTTACCCATTGCTGCTCCTTCAGTTTGTTGGTAAAAGGTACCGTTGATTTGAAAGAAATTTTGTTTCATGCAGAGCTTCGCCAAAGAAATGAAACTATCAACTTCATTACTGCCCAACTGATTACCTTTCAAGAAATCTTCTAAATAAGTCAAAGTGATATCATCGGGGACGCTGGGAAACAGTGAGCTCACATCAAATGAAACTAAAACTTCATTGTCAGTAAGTTCAATGTTTTTAATCTTTTCAATGAACGCGTATGAATTTTTTAACGGCTAAATCCGGAGGTTGCACAGGTAAGTGATTGAATTTGTCAGACAGCCATTTGGACAGTAAGTAAGTTAATGTTTTGAAAGTGTTCAATGTATCATTTTTTTCACACCCATTTAGTGCTTAAAACTCCAAACTGTACTATTACATTGCCAAAAGTATGATAATATTTGCCTATTTTAGCATATTTTGGAAGCATCCTAATATTAGAACCGTTTTAATTGTAGATCTAATAACGAGGAAGAAGAAAGTTGTTATTATAGTCATATTTTTTTTGTTTTGTTTTTCTAATATAAGAATCACCGGTACAAATTTCCTGTTCACATCATTATTACACCAATTAGTACATTGTAAGGCATTCATAAAGCTTGAATATATTAACTTTTAATAGCCAACCATCTTCATAAGGTCGCTATACTTGCTACAACATGCATATTTCTCGGGGTATGATCTTAATTGGCAAGCGTGCTTCCTTCCTAGTGTGAAACAAAACACCCATGAATAAAATAATGATCGCATGCAATAAAAATTGTGCAGCTCAAGAGTAGTTATTACATAATATCCAAAATTAATTTACATTGTTTATTACTAGTAAAACAATCTTATTTCGTTGAATATCTGTATGTTTAGTTAGTTGTTATTGGTGTTAATACACTGGGCACATTTTATGTTGATAACTGAGTTCTGAGTAAACTGTGGGCTAGAATATCAATATACGTCTAAATATATTTAAATACAATATACAGGATGGCCAGAAAAGAGTGGATAAGCTCCAGGTAGAGCGATTCTTTGTTCAATTCTAAGGCAATAATCTTATTAATTCAAGAAAGTTATTATATTATTAATTAACTCTAAATTATTAATTGAAAAAGTGTGTCCTGTATTAACAAAATGACACGCCAAAGCGGATTTATCAGCATTATGATTCTTAATATGATATAAATGCTTTTTAAATCTAATCTCCGCATTCCTCTTTGTTTGACCATATATATACTTTATTACAAACCCCGCATTTGATCTTATAAATCCCAGAACATTTTTTAAAATCAATAATTTCAATATTAAATTTTAATTTATTTTTTAAAGTATTAGAATTTTGAAAAGCCGGACTAAGATTGTATTTTTTACACAGGTTTAATATCTGGTTAACCCATAATTTATTAAAGTTAAATCTGCAAAACTTTTTCTCCACTATTTTCTCTGGAAAAAAGTGTAGTTATATTTCTCAATGGCCTCTATTTTCTAACTTATTTTTAATTTTATCTACCACACGTTTCTTGTGTTAACCATTAATTTCTGCTACATGATATATATATTCTAACTCTTTTTTAAAATTATCTTCAGAAAGCGGTATATTCAATAATCTAGTGATTAGGAAAGAGAATGTTGTGTATTTTTGTTTATAGCTTGTATAAGATAAGTTGTGTCTATAATTGTTTGTGTGTGTGTCTGGCTTTTCTCTGTATATCAAATTGAAACGTATTATCTTTGATCATAATTAATAGATCAAGAAATGGTAAACTGTGTTGTTCCTCAATTTCAAACGTATATTTTATTGATGGATACGGATTATTAATGAAATTAAGATATTTTGTTCCATACACAGTTTCGTTAATTTAATGTATTCAATAATTTTATCCAAAACAACGTTGTTAAAAATTAAGAAAGATTCAAGATTTTGCAAAGTTGTGTCAATAGGAACATTTGGAAACAGAGATGTTATACATCAAAAGATATCAATTTATCTCCAGAAGAAATTTGAAAATTGTAGAGTTTATGTACAGTGAGGTCGTAAATGGTTCCCCCCTCCTGATAACTTTTGAATGGTATGAGATAGAGCAATGAAACAAAAACCAAGTGAAATTAGAGATAATTTGTGATTTTTTGCCTATAGAGATACGCACATGGCTTCTGATGTAAAATAGAGGGCGTAGCTATCTTTAAAATTTTAAATAGGAAGTAATTTCATTTGGAAGCTCATTTGGAAGATATTTCTATTACTTTTATGGCAATGCAAACAGTTTTACGATTTTCGAAATTTTTACCAACTTATCCTAGATTAATAATTGGAGTACTTACGTTACTTTTTCGATAGCCCTCGTATTCGCTTTTTGGATATAGTGGACAGAAACCTGTAATTACAGTAATCTGTAACATAGATACCCACACATATGACACATACACTGACAGATAAGACACATTTGCTAAATTTTGCAAAAACGTCATATTGTAAAATATGTCATATTTTACTGCAATCGCTTCCTAAGTCACATAAAACCACAATATTTATACGAGGGCTATAGAAAAAGTAACGTAAGTACTCCAATTATTAATCTTGGATAAGTTGGTAAAAATTTCGAAAATCGTAAAACTGTTTGCATTGCCATAAAAGTAATAGAAATATCTTCCAAATGAGCTTCCAAATGAAATTACTTCCTATTTAAAATTTTAAAGATAGCTACGCCCTCTATTTTACATCAGAAGCCATGTGCGTATCTCTATAGGCAAAAAATCACAAATTATCTCTAATTTCACTTGGTTTTTGTTTCATTGCTCTATCTCATACCATTCAAAAGTTATCAGGAGGGGGGGACCATTTACGACCTCACTGTATAAGTTGTTTTGTTTTTTTATGGAAAAATCTATTTCAAATTTAAGTCGGTTACTTAATACCGATTTAACACCCCTTAATTATAAATATTTAGAATTTATTGAATATAGTAGTCCTGAAGATTAATTTTGTAACCTAGGATATACTTATTATATTTAATAATAATAATAATAATAATAATAATAATAGAATTTATTGACAATTACTACATTTCAAACGCATTGCCAAAAAGACTATATCACCCATGAGTGCTCTTCCTATAGCCTTGCCTTTTGGGTTGATCTTTGCCCTGCCGGAGGGGCATTCTTAGTTAATGATGTTGCTCATTCTGGACCATTATTTTCACAAGAAATTTTGATTTTTGAGGAAATTATTTAGGCACTGATAATTTTGATGTTGTTTACATATTTGGTATTCTGACAATACACTTGTATGTACACCTAATGATATTAGCATAGCTAATGAAAGCGTACATTGTGTTTGAAGATTAAAGAATTTGTGAGACAGAAGTTTATTGGTATTTCGGGTTAGTTATAAGCGATATTGTCAACATTATTTTGTGTAAAGTATCACCAGCAAGTATACTGATTTGAAAATATATAATCTTGTGTCTTTTAACTTATTCTTCATAATTTGGCACTACACGTAAGTGCAATTTACTGAAAATAATAACTCAGATTATCAGAACGAAGAAGAATAAGATATGACAAAATTACAACTAATTAAAAATACAGGCAATTTTCCACGAAATATTGTTTTAATTGCTTAAACATGGAAGGCTACAAAGGACTATACCTACTCTTAAAATGTTATTTATTATTATTAATTATTTCAATTTTCTATCTTAACATCTATTATGCTAAATCGCAAATTAATTTAAAAATAAAATTACCATCCTTTTCAATAACAATTGAATCAAAAACTATAACTAAATACTTAAACATATTCTATAAATTAAAAATCACACATATGAAAGGATATGAAATATATATACCTAACTATACATAGATTCTTAATTTTAATTTATTCCTCACGATTACAGAACGAACCTTTATCTTCTCACGGCCGAGTAACTTCATGTATTTCAAAGAGATACATTACATTATTTATGAAAAAAAAAAAAATTAAGTTAGCAAACACAAAATCGTGCTTAGCTAAACAGCAACAGCTTTGCGGTTACTTTATTTAATGACTATTTGTACTGAGCCTATAATTACGCATCGGAATTATTTAAATTATAGTCTAGACAGCGAATGTTTAGTGCGTTTTATAACTGTAAATAATAACGCAGAAGACTTATTTTAATACCTCGTTCTGTATCTGACATTAGTCAAGATGTTGGAGAATTATAATAAGGTGTAACAATAGTATTATATACTGGGGGTTTCATAAAACAGGTGGTACAGTTCAATTGATTTCTCTACGTAATATACTGCATATTTTTACATTATGATGAAGGATCATTAACCGTGTTTCATTCATCTCCAGATCGTAAAAATAATGTGCTTTGTAGTTTTCGAATTAGAACTGTTTCTGCAAAAAAAAAATTAAAAAAAACCAAAAAGAGTATTCTTACCTTCAAATAGTTGCAGATTTATTTGAAATCTTCATTTATTATCAAATAATAATAATTATGCTTAATATCATAGATAATTAGCGCTAATTAGTGATTGCATATGTTGCACATTTAGGCATTTCTATGCATCTTTTTACAAAAGTTGCATATATTGCATATTTAAGCTTTTTCTTATCCTTTCTATCAGTAAAAATTCCTAGTAATTCCTAATGTAGATCGACAACCGACAATTCTCAGAACGATAAATCTTTTACATTGGTTTCTCTAATACTTTTTTCCAAGAACTGCACGTGTTTAATTTCGCCTAGCAGAAGGGATGTGGTAAATACGTTTTATTATTATTAATTCCCAAATAACCTTGTTACCAGCAAACAATAGCAGAAATTCAACAATTGGTAGGGAATAATTTTATTTATATCATGGTAGATGAAAGTACGGATAAGTGTGGCCGTTATATTGCCCATTTGTTAATAGGAATCCTTCAAGAAGATATTGTAGGTAAATCATATTTAATTCACTGTAAAGAACTTCAAAAAACAAATAATGTGACAATTGCCCAATTTGTTCAAGAAGGTTTATCAAATTTCTTTTTACCTGGAAGTATACCTTGTGAAAAAATTTTACTAATGTTGTCCGATGCCGCACCATACCTGATAAAAGCGGCGCAAAATTTAAAAAAAAATTATAGTAACATTATTCATACCACTTGTTTAGCTCATGGGTTCAATCGTGTAGCCGAAGACATTAGGAATCAATTCCCTTTGATTAATGATTTATTTAGCAATGTCAAAAAAGTATTTTTAAAAGTACCTTTACGAATCCTATTTTATAAGGAGCGACTTCCCGGTGTTACATTGCCTCCTGAACCGATTATTACGAGATGGGATACATGGTTAGAGGCTGCAATTTTTTCGCCGATAATTTTGAAGGAATAAAAAATGTAATTCTTGAAATCACTGCTGACTGCATTGCTCTAGAAAACTGTAAAAGGATAATAACATCAAAAGAATTGCTACAAAACCTTTTGTATATTAAGTCAAATTATAGCTTTGTTTCAAGTTCCATTCGTAAACTAGAAACGCAAGGGATGTCGCTCTCGGAATCAGTCGAAATAGTAGACGAATTTGATATGCTATGTAAGAAGGTTAAGGGTACAATAGGTAATTCTATATACGATAAATTTAAAAAAGTGATAAATAAAAATGCGGCGTATTTGAAATTGAAGAAAGTTAAGAAAATTTTGGAAGGTGAAACAGTAAACGATTTCGACTTTAATTTTAGTTTAGAATGTATTGCAAAGTTAAAAAATGCACCAATTACATCTGTGGATGTTGAAAGAAGAAGCTTTTCTATTTCGAAACATATGTATTCTGATAGAAGACAAAACTTTTTTTTACACAATTTTGAAAAACATTTAATTATAATTTGTTTTAGAAATATGTTGTGAAAAAATTTTGTGCAATAAAGTTAATGTTTAAATTTCTGCTCTTATTTATTTTATGTAAAAATTTTGCATATTGTCCCAATTTTTTTTTGCATATATGCCCCAGGTTTATGCATATTTTCTCAAAAATCGATGCATATATATGCGCATATATTCTAGTTTTTCTTTGCATATAATCCGGTCTCTAGTCATAATCTATGACTAGTAGATTTAACGAAGAAATGTTTCTCTTACTGCTAGAATAAAATTTATTTGCGTCAGGAACAATATTGTTTCGCTATAGGGAAATATTTTCTAAGCTAACTAAGCAAAGTTTATTTTTGTTATCTTCAAATGAAAAGGAATAAAAAAATTAATTAAAAAACTGTTGTTTCAAGTCAAAATCAAAAATATAGATTCTCATAAACTCAAAAAAAAGAACTAATAATAATTAAACCAATACATATTTACAAACTTTACTTTCACACACGTAAAAAAAAAGTAGTGCATTTCATCCTCATTAAATATTCTAATTTTTATTGCAAAACCTACACCAACATCCGTATAATGCACCTGATGCAGAAACATAAATATTATTATATCGTTCGCCAAGTAAGCACTTAACTCAAGTTCGCCGCACTAGGACAAGGCTAAAACGACGAACAGAAAAAAAAAAACACTGAAAACTAATAAACGCAGCTTACCTTGCAAGGACGTACAGGCGAATCGAAGCGACTATTATCAGGACTACGGAAGAAATGTCATGAAACTCTAAATACAAATACTTCTTGGAACGAGAAAGTTTTTCGTATTTTGTAAAATTTCAATCATATATATGATCGTTTCAAATCGGAGGCACAACACACCTTCACAAAATCGTACACTCGAGAGTTTTAGAATTATATTTTTAAGAAATAATCGAAATTATCTTCGCGATGATAATCCATGATTTTATGTGTATATATGTACGTTTAGCTACTCGCCCGATGAGAAATCACCAAGAATGCAGCGATACTAAAACACACTACTTCATGATGCGCGAACAACACGGTGTTGAAGTGTGTGCTATACGTAAAAACTTACCGAGAGCTGAAGATATCCCACCACGCGCGAGTATTACCTGCTGATTTTAATGGTCGCAGATGAAAAGTCCATCTCCTGTTAAGATATGAAAAAAAAAATCGGTGCGTAATAGGTTATTATTATAAAGATAATCGCAAACGATTTATTATAATTGTCCGAGATAAAAATTGTATATATTAGTGAATAAAAGAATGGGGCGTAGAACGACAAAATGAAGATTTCGTAAAGGGAAATTATATACTGGAAGGCAAGCGGTTTTCCTGTTGTAGTTCTGCAGTTTCTTTTCACTCGTTTGCATTCTCTTGTATTATTCCCATGGAATTATTATTATGTAATTTGCAGGATTGCGCAAACATGTCGCAGATATGTTCATAGATACTATCACGGTGAAATATGAGGTTAGTTTGGGAAAACAAAGGAATTGCAAAACGTTTCTGTCGGACATTTTAATGACAAGTTTGTGCAATATTACGATTTCGAATTAACTATCTAAATTTTGCAGATTATGCACTTTAATAAAAAGTCGCTTATATCTCAAAATCTATTAAGGATAGGTATAGGGAATGCTATGATAAGAGATGATATTTACTTTCTAATTTCGAATTAAAATAGAGAGTGTTCTATTAAAAAAAAATGAATTTTCTGCAGTTGAAAATATGTCACTTTGCTCTTCAGTTTTGAACACCCTGTATGTTAGAATGTGAAGTGTGTGTACCGTTTCTTAGAGTTATATCTATATTCATAACATAGCAAATTTGGAGTCTCTACTTGCTGTATTAACCGAGATATGAATTTTTCAATGGTGAAATGATTACGACTAAAAAAAAAAAGCATTGATGAGCACTGTTTTAGTGTCTTTAAATTTTGGAATTAGTACTTGGAACTATCACCTGCCAGAAGTCATGTTATGGTTATTTTACTGTTGGTTTTATTCGCCACAGAATTGCAAGCTGATAATTGTAATTAAAACGATAAATAGTATATACTTTTACAGTCACATATACAATAGTGGGGGTAATTACCACCCCGCACCCCCATGAGCCAGCGAAACATACTTGTAAATCAAAATCTTACATTTAAGAAAATAATCATACTTCTTTTTTCCCTTTTTTTGGGTAATTACCCCTCTCATGATGATACTATAATTTTAATTTAAGATTAACTATATCTAAAAAGACAGCCGACCTTTTTTTTTCGTTAAAATAAAAATACCACCACATGAGAATTATTGTCTATATAAATGATTCAAAGATTGTTGAAATGAAAGGAGCGGAATGTCTCTGGGGAAAACGTATCTGTTCTTCACTTGCAAAGATTGTTGAAGTACTGGAAGTGTAAGGTTTTGAGCGTACTGACAATAGTTCACCACTTCAACTTAAAGAGCCGTCAATATAAACTTCTGCTATTGCACTCGCCATGGCGGTTTCATATTCTTACAAGATCACCCCCCAAGACGGATGAACGCCTAAAACAATGACCCGTTAACAATTCATTATTAGGAAGCTGCAAAAAATTGCGAATAATTAGATATGTCTACATTTCTTCGTACATTTAACATATTGCGCAACATTTTGAATACCTCCACCATAGGCCTCTTTGGTCTGTCACATCAGTTCAAAGTACGCTGTAACTATATTTTCTGTTTTATGATGTATATTAATTTACTCATACCAATTATTAAATTTGTAAAACTCCTTCTCATAGGTACATGTGTCGATTTCTGAGGAATGCTTTTATCAATTGGTCCTTGTCCCATTTTGCGTATTTCTGGGGAGACAATGATCATTTTCCATATTTACAAAATATTTGACAAATACTTATCAAAGTTATGAGGTATAATTATAATTTCAAATTCAAATATAAAATTTAAGATCAAATGTTAAATTGAAATTCAACTGTTAGTGCACTGAGAAAAGAGATTGCATTAAATGAAAAGTTTTATAACTTTTGGTCTTTATCATGTTCAACGAAAAGAATATCTTTTCTCAGAAAAGTGTTTATTTTAATTGAAAGTAGCGTGCTGTTTTGCCGGAAGACTATTTTCTTTTTAAGTACATGCTTTTCGACGAAAAGTAACCGTAATTAAATGGAATGCATCTTAGTTTCGATTATTAATATTTTATAATGTCTGTTTACCTTCTGTTTAAGTAAGGCAATATACATTACTTATTATATTGTTATTATTATTAACATATTTAACAACATATTTTAGTTTCTTTTGAGTACGTTATCATATTATTGAATTATATACTTTTGCCCTTTAACGGAAAATGCAAGCACCTGTATTCAAGCTGAGTGCTTTTTTACAATAATCAAAAAAGTGAATATTTTTCTCGCGAGTTAAAAGAAATTTCAAAGATAATTGGAATCTTTTCAGTTAATACTGATTTACTTATAAGCCAAGGAACTTTACAGCAGTATATCGTGTTTGAAGGTTTTCAAGCTGTTATACACGGGAAAAACGATCTTGTTGTTTTCAACCATTTTTCATGCATTTAGTTACAGTTACTAAATTATTACTTTATTTAGGAATACTAAAAATATTCCTGTATTCAATCAAACAAATAATTTGGTTAGTAGATTTATTTGAAGCTAGCGTAGTATTTATTAATTTAACTAAATATTTACAAGGAAGTAAAAATAAATATCGCATTTTATTTTCGTATAGCAGTTTTCTCCCCATATAGTACAGCAGATGAGCAGATATACTTATGTGAAGTAGAGAAATTGTCGCATAGATGGCGCATCTCCTATTTCATTCCAGTAACAGATAATATTTCGCACAAAATAGGCTGGAAACTACGATCGTAACATACTAATCTGATATATTTACCAGAGCAACATCTGATAGGAGTCATCGCCATTGAAAGAACGATTTCTTTAACGGCACACTATAGGTGGTGGTCACTGTGACCAACTACCCCCAATACTACTAGAATTTACAACATTCTAACGGCAAATACCCTCATTAGTGCATGGGTTTTTGGAGATAATTCATTTTTCGTTTCGATTAAAAATGATCATCACGACATTTTGTTGTGTTTACGCGTAAGTCTAAAATGAATAAATGTTATAAGAAAAGGAAAAACTTCTTGAATCAAAATGCTTACGGTTTTCTGCCAATCTGCATAGTTTTCAAATTCAAAATAAAGAGGACTTGAATCAACTGTCAATATCTTTCACTTAAAATAAATTGTTTCAACGAAAAATATATTATTTCCGAAGAAATGCCGGAATTTAAAATGATATTCCTTTTCAAGGAAACACCAAATCATGTTGGCTATATAGAAAACCTTATATATACCTCTTGTGAACTGAATCCGGGGACAGCTATTGCTAAGGATAACATATGATTTTGTAATGCAAAATTTCGTTTTCAGGCAAAATTTATCTATTGGTGTGGCACCTAATTCGTACCTAACCTAACCCCTGTGTGTTGCAAGCGAATACATAGCTTATTGCAAAGATTACGACAAACTTTATCATACTGTCATAATATTTCTATGAATTATCTTACTATCACATTTTGTAAAACGTTGCAAATATTCTAGTATTCTCAAAAATTAGATGAAGGCATTTTATACACAGCTATCGTATATTCTTTTACAATTTTGCGTGATTACTCTAAATTGTAACGATGTATACTACAATTGTCACACATATTTTGTTTTTGTGTACATCTCAAAATTCGTCAGTTTAATTGAATAAATAAATATCAGTAATTGCACCACTAATATCAATAACAATAATTTAATAACAAATCTCGCCTATTTTTTGTCTACTTAAGAAAATTACTAAGGTTAAAAACAGCTCTACACTTTGTCAGCATCATTAATTAATTCCTAAATTTATAATTTCACTCTAGCATTATCACACAAATAATTAAAAGAAAGTTAGATGTTATTATTGTTGCATTGTTAAGATAATTAATTTACCATCTTAAAAGAATTAGGTACTTCTTTCTTTCCGCTACCAGCAATTAGACAAAGATGACTTAACGAAATCTATTTTAATTTGTTTTGTTTTGTTTAATACTTGATCCTATATCACTACTTATACATAGGCGCAGACATTTAGTTAACAAGTCTGCAGTTCCCATGACAAATACACAGATACATATCTAATGAGACCGCGGAATATAAAGGTAACTTTTACATTTCATTCATACATTTTTACCACCGGCCAGATAGATTCATTTAGGAAGTGTTTATGTACTTATACAAACCCACTGTGGGAATAATGACGTAATGAGACGTAAAAGAGAAATTTGGTTACTGTTCCCACAAATGTAATGCAACAATAACATTGTCAGTAAAGTGTCTGTATCTTGTCTTTATTATTTTTATTGAGGGAATTTGTAAAGATGGTATGTTAATACAAGTAACATTGTATCTCTCCAAAGGCTTTCGATTTTTCAGCTTTTTGCGACAGGAATGTATTGCGAATCATCATGAAAAAAACATACACATCGTTCATTGACACAAATTTCGACATTTCTTGTTCAAAATAAGTATAGATGTACTGAAACAGGTAATATTTTATTTAAAAAAAAAAATTATTCAATGGAAGAACTCACTGATGTGATTTTGGATGATTTGGATTATGATTGGGCAAGATGCGAGATGGAAGATTGTTGCATTAGGGTGGAGAGATCTTGTCTAATGACTGAAAGTCAGTCAGATCCCGACACTAGAATGAAATTGCCACCGAAGGCAGTATACTATTTTATTCGCAACCATGTTAAATATATTTAAAATTGAAATATGTTAAACACCCTAACAACCAGAAATATTACATAGATATTTTTAAAAATATATTTTATAAATATTTTTCGTGAGAGGTTTTTGAATATATTTTTCATTTTTTTTTTTTCTAAATATAGATAAAATATTCAATTAAAATATTTATTCCATATTTTAAAATTAATGTAAGCGCTATATTTTTTCTAAAATATTTGTAAAATATTATTTAAATGAAAATTGAGATTTTTTATGCAATCTATTTAATTTGTCAAAATGAACTAAAATTGTTCTTGGTTATTTAGAATGTATAACGTCGATAACGAAAAGTTGAAACATACATAGAGTTGTCTAAAAGGCAAGAACTTGTTTTTTCACACTCACCATACAAGTTAATAATCAATCATTCTGGCAACTTTTAAGGCATACTGAAGGTTTATCAAATTAATCACTATTTTTTAATTGAAGTGTTCTAAATAAAAAACAAACGTATTTATTATCATTTTATTTGAATAAGCCTATAAAAATCAAAAATACTCATTTTTACCTGGCTGGTGCCAGGTACAACCCTATGGCTTTTTTCATATCTTCGGTAGTGGCGCTCTCATGGCGTTTCCTTGTGGCCTCTAAAACAATGCCAATTGTATTAGATCATACCATGAATAAAACATCGTACAACATTATCAACACCTACTAATACATTTGGAGCATTTACAATAATTGGAGTGTTAGCTACATTCTAATACTTACGATACTTATTTTTACTTTATTTCATAATATTTGAAAACATTCTACGTACAAACAATAATACAACACAACGTATTCTAACCTCTATTTGAAGTTATGACGCTTATCTACCGAGATGAATCTCTTAAGCAAATCAACTAGCAATTTATCTGGTAGATGCAGTACATATATGATGCATAAAATTTCTACAATTATATTATTAAACGATTTCTGTACATAGCGATATTGAGCATTCCAATTATCTATAAATCCATGACATGTTCAAAGTTTTGCTTACTCGTAGTCACCACAAACACTAAAACACACCCCGCAACAATTAATTACACAGTTAACCCTAATCTGCCCAAATCGTATACTATTATAAACTATAACATGTAACGGACAAACGAATGAAAATGTTGATGATACGCACGTGCGCGTATGCATTCTATGTACCTAATCCAAAGACACATAAACAATACTAAATCATATAACACCGGCACCGTAATGAATAGAGGTGTTGTGTTAACGTTCTTACAACTTACAAATATTACAAATAATATAATACAAAACGCAGATATATTAATAGAAAAGTTACAGAGCTCAACTAATACTAATTAAATCATATTAGATATATATTATCTAATTTAATCTTTAAACTATAATTTTAAATAGGTACATACCTACTTAATATGTATGCATGTTTTACCCATTTTATATTATTCGTCCTACGCACCAAATGTACAAAACCAAAAATTCAATCTTTTATATGAAATAAATATTTACAGAAATACAAAGCAAAATATTCTTGCAGAGTTATGAAAAATATATTGAGAAAACATTTGCAATAAAATATTATTAATGCTACATAACATATATATTTTTTAAATGGTTTCCTAATATATTTTCTATAATATATTTTATAACTAATATTCAAGAAAGATGTAATATTTTTTAAATATTTATAAAATATGAAATAAATATAGTTGGTCACTGAGGATATGTTTGAAATTGAAATAACATTGTTCTGCAATATTTAATTATCCACACTTGATATTATTGACAGGTATGTCATGTCGAATAAGTTGCTTGATTTGTAGCGGTTAACATTTTTATGGAAGGAAGCTTCATCGAAAATAATACTTTATCTTACTGTATCTTGGGATGCAACCCAAAAATGCTGCTTTGGATGTATACAGCGATAGTGAGACCGATCATCACATGAGAACTTGCTCAATAGCAGCTATCGAAGTAGTATTGGAACTTACCCCTCTCCTTATTATGGTAGAGGGCAAAAAGAACCACACTCAGAATGGTCAAGGAAGGAATGATTAGGCATAAGCCTCAATCTCCTGACGGTGATCAAACCTGGGATATGCTCCGGGATGATATGTTAAAAAAATTCAGATTTGTGAAGGAATTCATCATAAAGCTCAGAAAACAGGAGCGAGTGGGATCATAACACCATCTTGAACTTGAATACAAATGCCATCAAATAGTATACTGATGGCTCCAAAACGGCAGAGGGAACTGGAATATTAATATATGGGCCTAGAACCACTTATTTTGAAAGCTTGGGAAAGTATCCAAGTATATTTCAGGCGGAAATACACGCTATTGAAAGATGTGTTCAGTTCAATATGGATAGAAATTATCGAAAGCAGGAGATTATCATCATGTCTGATAGTCAAGCAGCCATCAATGCACTGAGCTCATATGAAATCAGTCCCAAGATGGTCTGGGAATGCCTAGGGAAATTAAATGAGCTAGGCAAAAGTAATAAAGTAACCATACTGTGGATTTCGGGTCACACCCCACTTGGCAAAATAACATGACTATAACGTCGTCTAAATGTTATCTTGTAACGCGAAATGTTACAAAAATATATACAATGTACCACATGCAGTAACATTTCTACGACTGTTTAATGTCCGCCTAAGCGATGTTACGAAATATATCTACACTAATGTTTCTGTTAGGATCTTATCCTTATCCTATTTACTCCAAAAGTTCTTGCTGCATTATACAAGAAACATGCTGTTGAGGTTTATCGAGAGGTTATATTAATTAATATAAAACGGAATCTCAATCAGTCTCATTGAAATTGAATGTTAATATTATAATTTCATGTTACCCTCGATAGATCGGGCCCCTCTGTTTATACGAATTTATCTTCACTTACTAAAATTACCATATTAACATTAAACATTAATGCCAGAAAAATATAATGGATAAGACATTTTTATAATATAACATTATAAGTCTTTTTTTGCAGTAGTTATTTTTGCAGTTACTTTAAAATGGTCAATCATATATCATATAGTTCTATGTAAAAACTAAATAGTAATACTATGAATAATATTATAAATAGCCATTTAAGTAAACGAAATACATTAATAAATACTTTAAAAAGTAAAATGCTGCTTACAGAAGCAATAAAGGTATTTATTGATTAAAAAAAAGTACATTAAATTCCATTTTAAGAAACTTCAGTATTTCAAACAGATTATGGGGCACATAAATTAACATGAATAGAATCTAAATAAAAACTCACAACACATAAGAAAAACGCCCCGAATGCATTTTATTCCTTTAAACATTTTGCTGTTTTTCTATCAAATCTTTGTTTTGCATAACGAAACCATTCCATGACAGTTATTTCGTATTCTGTATCTGTGAGTACAATATCTCTTCTAATTCTCTCTGAAATTAAAAAAAAAGACACCGTCAAAAATAGAGATCAGAAAAACTATTTTATTTATATGAAAATTGAGGATAAGCTGCATATTTTATATATAACACTGTTTATAATTATTGTAAAATTTGTATTTGATCAAGAATGACTATCAATTCTAAGAATGACATTACGTGACATTGCTCATCCTTATAGCACAACAGGTAGGTTTTACTATAACATATATAGGTTATGATATACATAATACATATCTGTCTTAAAGATCTTCGATGAATTTGAAAGGATCGACATACCTACTTCAGCATTATAAATAAAACTTACCTGATAATGTTGATTCATTATTGAAGGGAATTTTTTCTCATCAAAACAATTGCGACGCACAATCCCAAGATGGTCCTGTCCACGCCCTGTCCAGTCACGATTACCGTATATTGTGAAAGAGGGGGTTCACAGGTTCACGCCAACTCGTGTATGCGCGGTACGAAAAAACTTGTGATGGCAAGCGATACTAACTTTTGCAAGTGCGCAGTGCGCAACCACAACCCACTAACATGATTATTATAGGCTACAAAAAATGTTAAAAAATTTCATCACCATTATTTACTTTATAGAGAAAATTTGCTCCATTAGTTTTGCGTTTTCAAAATTCTAAATTTGCAGAAACATATATACGTACACTAGCGACAGTTTCTAATTGTACGACCTACAGCATAAAACAGAGCCTAAATGTGTAGCATGGGTAGTAGACGACTTATGCATTCACTGCCATCTTCGAAATATGTAAACACAGATGTGCGGTCTCGGTGTTTTTTTGTAGTAAATCTACTTTAAATGTAAGGAAGAATGCAGTAAATAAAACATAGAAAAAACATTGATCTTATAAAATAGAGAGAATTAAATACATCAAAGGCGCATACTTATGCCTGCCGACCTACCTCGGTTAGCACAATTCGAATTTTTTCATTTACTTACCTTAAATATAATATTGTATAGTGTATACAAACCGATGTTTTGTTTTCTTTACACATTCCTACAGCTTTACTAAATATGTTTGTGTTTTTTAATCCAATTGATTCATAATGATTGTTTTCATAACTATTTTTAATTCGCCGCGACTCCTTTTTTCGATATTAACATAATGAAGAATTAATATTTATATAAAGTAATCATTAGTTATTAATTTAAACCTGCATTTTGTATTTATAGCTATCACTACTGTTCAATTTAGCACTAATTCAATTTTTGTATTTCTTTTGAATAAATATTGTGTCTTTTTGAGATAAAATCTTTGAAACTAGGGAATTTATAATCGAAATATTATTTTATCTTGCTATTATAATATTAATGGAAACATACCATTACTATAACTAATAAAAAATATTTCTGATGAGTGTAGAGCTTTTCGTTCTAATATCTGATATAAAAATCATGGTTTTGAATGCATCCTCGCCATATCTCCTTTATTATTTAATGTTAAAGAAGGAAGTCGGAGCGAGTTAAAAAAAATGATATGAATCATCATGACATTAATTAGATTGAAAAATATAAGCATATTTGGGTAACGCTGCAGGGAAAACAAAACATGCATTTCTGTCAATAACAAATTACTACAAATTTCTCGCATTTAATAAATTAATGGCGCAACACCACTTCACGAAAAGTGGAAGTAGTAATAATCCTTATTACTATATTGTTTAACATCTTGCATAGGGGCTGTCGCAATCTAGTTAATGCATTAACTATATTGAATGAAACACTTTTTTCATGTGTTCAGTAATATTGAAAAAAGTGTTTCATTCATAACGGAGGTGTGCTTTACTGATTTCAGTATAGCTAAATACTTTAAATGTCTTCATGCGATCCATTTTGATAGTTTCATTATTATTTGCATACGTATAAAATGAATAAAAGTAATAAACCCATTGATATTGCTATTTATTGTATAATTAACATGCCTTTGGTTTAGTTCCTAGTCATAGTTCAACTGTAAAATGAAAATACCTTTTAAATCCATTTAATAAGACTACAGCTATTCGAAATACTTCAAACATCAAATAAATTTATTCCTACGCAAAGATAATAAATACATAAGAGATGCATTCAACTTCGCACATTAATAAATCCAGTCTAAGCTTTTTTTTAAAATAACCGACAGAGAGACCGCACATCTGTGTTTACATATTTCGAAGCGGCCAGTTACTGCATAAATCGTCTACTATCCACGTTAAAGATATGGGTTCTATTTTACCCTGTAGGTCGTACAATTAGAAAGTGTCGCTAGTGTACCTATCTTACACTTTATAAAATGTAAATATGTTAATGTTACAAGCGCAAATTTTGTAACATTCCTTGTAATGATTCACCTTTTGTAAATATGGCAATGTTACAACTAAATATTACCTCAACATTTCTGACAACAAAGTCTTTGTTTTTGCAACATTGTTTTAAAATATTTTTTCCTGATTACATTGAAATGTTACTGTAATGGCCTGCAATATTTCTATCATTACTGAATGTTGCTGCAAAATTTCAGTAACATGTTTTTGTTTAACATCGCTGTCTAGTAAATAATTTAATATTACTGGAATATCTGCAACATTACTTGTCAAGTGGGACAGGAGTGGAAGGAAATAAAATAACGGATAATCTCGCAAAAAAAAGGGACTGGAATGCCTTTTGTAGGGCCTGAACCCTTTTGCGGGTTAAGTAGTAGTACAATACTGCAGAAATTAAAAATAGAAATGGAGCAGAGAAAATCCAGTTACTGGAATAAATCAGCCTATAAATGCAGCTAAAACATCCATTCCATGCCTACATTTTTTTTTATTAAATCGAAGCAATGGAAACAAGTACGTAAACGTAATAAAACCACGATTTATTCAAATGCCACGCGCGACATCTGTAATAATGACAAACCAGTCTTATATTTACGGCATGCGTTAGAGAAATAATTATATGACGACTCGGAAATGAGATAAGCTTTATTACTATACAACAGGTAAGATAGGCGCGTGCACTTCTAAAGGCGAGACTTTTTTCACTTCGAGGAGCTTCGAGCAGTGCCTCGTGCGTCTCAAACTCTAAACACGTCAGAAAGTCGCAAGCTACAGCTATAATCAAACCGTATATCGGGGATCAGAAAGCGGCAGTCATATCATTTAACTTGTCTTCCCGACGGACGAGACAAGACGCCCTAGGAATCCGGAGAATTAATCGACCAATTAGCTGAGGGTAATTGACGCTTTTACACGAGCAGCGATTCCACTAGGATAACAGCTGAAAAATGAGTAACAGTGTCTATTAAATCTCGAGTTAGTAAATAGGTGAATTACGGTAAATAAAACTCGAAAGAATATATGATAATATATCTCCTGGTTCGAAAGTATGAGCGTTATGCATCCTAAAAAGAATTTACGTTATTTATAAGCATGATTCTATAAATTATGAGTTAAAGGCGCCATCTGTATTCCATTAGCTAAACTAGTTGTAACCTACATGATAGATAACTGCAGTACCAACCATCAAGCAGAGGTCTATATTGTAGAAATCTGTAATGAATTTTAATTAGAATGAACGGCTGTCACTACTAGATGGCGATATAAATTCGAATAAAATATTGTAAAAATGCATAGACTTGTCCCATTACTCAATTTAAAATTGAAGTATTTTTGACAATAGGTTCTTCATTTACTAAATAAATATTGAATATTGGGGAGTAACTGAAATTAAAAAGCAAAAACCATAATATGAGTATAAGATCCTATATTCCATATTCAATGTTGTGTAAAATTAAATCGAAATATATGTGCAAGATAGTTATTCTTTTTGATATATACCACTGATACGAGATAAATCTTTACACTGCATGATAAAGCTGTAACGCAAAATGACAAAAAAAAAATAAAACTAATGTGAAGATTCGTGTTATTTCCACAGTTAGGATTCATAGAAATAAGATAATACTTACTATACAATGTTTCATTAAAAAAGAAAAACCAAGTAGCAAATGTATATACCCTTAGAGTAGATTTTAAGGTATGTACCCTAAATGTTGTGAAAATATTTTTAAAAACCGTTTATTAACCGCTATTAAGAAATACCTACTTATTCGCTGAAGAAAATAAAGTGATAATGGCTGCGTTCATAAAAATAGCTTTTGCTAGCGTAAGCTCGTTGCTTGCTTGTTTTGTGCATTTGATAGCGGCGTTTTCAGAATTGGGCTTGTTGATAGGTTATGTTGCTTGCTCAAGTCTTTCTTTTAATTTGTATCACAAAACTAAATTTTTATATTTAATCTTAATTGTTGTTGTTGTTGTCTTGTTACACATATAAATGGATAAGAAATTATACACAACAATAATTATATTAATCACAAAACTATAGGACATAAAAATAATCACGGTAATTAAAACTTTAAAATAAGTTTTATAAGAGTAACCTATTTTAAAGATATCATTAATATTCTTGTTCACCCTAATATTCTCTGTATTTATTAATCCAGGCGATTTTGTTGCTGTTTAAGCATAAATTATAGATAAATAGGTATAACCTCCTCGGCAAATATTCAAATAAATATCCAGGAAAAAAACATTAATCGTGAATTTTTATATGTATTTCTAAACTATTGACATATAAAAACAAAGTTTTCTCACTAGGTGCATAATTGTACCAAATGATCAGTTGGTACAATTATGAAAACTGAAAAAAAATTCTATATACACCTGGCTATAGCAGCAGGTATCATAAAAACAACAAAAGATTAATAAAACATAATAATTATTAAATTATTATTATTTATTTCAAAAATATAGGTTTTTTTGCATTTTGAAGTCTGCGTGTTTTGCTGCAGACTTTCAAAATGGCGTTAATTGTCAATTTCCAATTTATTAGCATTGGTTTTATGATTTATAAAACAGTTTGTTTCGTGGACTTAAAACCACACCTTTGCATTCCTTGCAGATGTATATTATATATAATAATTCAAAATGTACTACCTCATCTAATTCTTTCGAAATAGTAAAGTCGATCTTAACTTAAGAATACCTCTTTCAAATAAAAAGAAATACATGCAAATAAAAAAAAATGATGTAAATTGCAAAACTACCAATAGTACTCAATCCACATTACTTTTTTTATTTCTGTTTATATCTAAAAATCACTATATATTTTGTGCAAAATTTTCCATTTAAATTAAAAGACAAGAGGATTATATTCTATTCTACAATAAAAATGTATGAATTTTAAAAACAACATTGAGTTTTTAAATCTACATGCATACAATTACCAAAATAAAATACGTAAACTGGGTTAAATTTTATTATATAATTGTTATATGATAACCGTGTACTTGTTTGTTCATTACGAATTTTTCCATTTCCAGGTTTATTCAAGCAAATATTTTTATGAAACAGTTTGCGAGTGGGTCTTAATTAATTATTTATTTATATGCAAACTGTATTATAATTTCGTATATATGTATAAGATACAACATTGGTGTATGCAATTAGATTAATATTCTGTCCAATTTTTCATCACTCATGCTGCAGTCATAAATTGTGCTATTTTTTTTTAATATTTTTTATAAATTTGAATTTGATTCACTTAAGTGAACACACGATATGACGTTCTGTTTTTTGGGGTACATTTCCATCATATAGATATACCACATATTTTGCGGCACATCTCATTAATTGCTTGTAGATTTATATAGGACGTATTTTAATTAGCATGTTAAATCTTCTTGAGCGTTAATTGTTGTACCTAAACCTAAAATAATATTAAGGGTTTACGAAAATTAGATCAGATATATACCGATGTACCGAAAGTGAAAGGAAATTATAGCATTTACAATACGCTAGAACAAGATAAAAAATCGGTAGATACGTTATAATCCAATTTTCGTAAACGCCTATTGATTTAATAATAATATGCAGCAGTTATCTAATTAAAAAATTATAATTTTGCCATAAGAAATGAGTATAAATAGTCTGTGACGAGAAACTACGGGGATATCTTACCTGTAACACCTTTTTTTATGTATTCCCCTTTCAGAGTTACCACCTTTTGTTTTTCGAAATATGGGATGCTTCAGCAAAATCAACAGGGAAGTAGGAGGAGGTATATTCAGAAAAACAAAATTTGACATTTTTCATTGACGTGATGATGTATGAAAATGATTTGGCGCAGCAGTATTACCAACCTGAATATCGCAAAAATTAAGTGCCTATATATATGTATGTAGGCAGGCGCGTATACAAGGAGGGGTAAGGGGGGGAGCTAGCCCCTCCCATGAGCTAGCGGAACATACTTCCTGTCTATTTTATGTTTTTATGTTTTAACCAACGTCATTGATGCATCACACAACTAAAGACAATCTTCTGATTTGCCTACTACTAACTGACTGATTTTTCTCAAGTATTCCTATCGAAAAAAGTAGCAATACAAGGATTAATTTCATGAATGTGACAGATAGAGATAGTCCTATTACTGCTTTGTTTAAGTACAATAGTTAAAATAGTGCACCGTTTCCGGATTCTATTATGACATCTGTCAGTTGTCAAATCTAACCTATAACTTCGTTAGTTTGTGTTTGGTTTATTAGTTATTTCTCGCCCGTTTTTTTTTCTTTCGCTTTATTTCTATATTTTGCAAGAAAAAAATGTTCTTTTTGGACCACAGAGCCATTTGTGAAGTGTTTAGTAGTGTAATACGGTTTGAACGCAAAATTTAAACTTAACTTTAACTCAACATCGAATTTAAACTAATACTGAAAAACCGCGCATAAGATATCCTGTTTATACGGTTTTTAATTTGACTCAGAAGTATCGATTTGATTCATACGGACAAAAATCGATGACGTTGGTTAAAACATAAAATAGACATATAGTAGCTATTAAATCTTATATTAAAAAAAAAACCGTCTTTTTTCCTTTATTTTTGTGTAATTACTCCTGATGGGAATACATTTGATGGAAACGTCATGTTTCGCTCAGAACAAAATTCCTATTCTTTTTTTGAGCAAATGAATAGGAATTATAAAAAAAAAAACTATCTAAAATGTGCTGTTTCTAGGTTATGTGCCAACTGCAAAACGTTTTTGACGTATTACAGACCTGAGAGATCTCAAATTCACCTTCGTAGTAGCGCAGAATAGAGAATAACAGAAGTTTCAGTTGGACAGATATTCTATCCTTTTTCAATTAAATCCTGGCGATGTTTACATTTTACATCTTTTTCAAACAACTCTTGGCATTCTTTCGGAGCGATTGCGCACTGCCATATTTCTATACGCAGACTTGTGGCATTGTACAAACAATAACAAAAAATAAAATCGTGATCATTGACATAACCACGCATAAAGGTCGTTTTACACTGATTAAATACGTGTTATACACATAACAATTTTAAATTGGCCAATAAATTGCTCAATAAATAGCTAGGTGTAAAACGGCCTTAACATTGGTGTAAAATATCTGGTTATTCTCTATTCTGTGGTAGTAGCAGTAGATTCAGTTACTTCTAAATTGAATTTATTTGAGAATTTTGTTAAAAAAGGAAAACAAACAACTTAAAAACATCGATTGTAAAAACTTGATGATGATTATGAATAATAGCGGATCCATGAAATTGAATGTTATTATATTATTTTGAGACAAGCGCAAAAAGTAATAGATTTTGGCCAAAAACAACGGGTAACAGAATTTTCAAAAAAAATAATACATAAAAGATCTATTAATTCCATCATTGAATGTAAAAACACTGGTAATCGATATTTTAGAAATTGTTTATATAAAACTATTATCAAAGCCAAAAGTAAGCAACAATTTAAACAAATATTTTAATAAAATTCTGTAAAAGTTTCATGCTATTTAAATTCGCTAAAGTACTGACTTCTTGACATGCTGTCAGGATGGCCGAGCGGTCTAAGGCGCCAGACTCAAGGTTATTCCTTGCCCGTGCTTCGCATACGGGTTCAGAGCGTTCTGGTCCTCTCTGAGGGCGTGGGTTCGAATCCCACTTCTGACAGACTTTTTTTTTAAAATGAAAACGCAATAAAACTCTTTTATGTAATGTATTGTAAATAAAACAAAATAAATATTAACATCTTTCACATTTATTTTATTGAACTAATACTTCCTAATACCAAATACCAATTAATATATATAATTCCACCTCTAATATTTTTTTTTTATTTTATTTATTTTCTTATTAAATAACATAAACATTTTGTAAAGAATCTCTCATAATCAAATAAAATGCACAATTGTCAGTATCTTTCTATTTATTTAGTGTACTTATCTATTTTATTTACACGAATATTGAAATTCTAAAAATGATTTTTATACATTTATTATTATTATTGTTGTTTTTAAAAATAGCACTGTTTTTTATGTAATCAAATAAAGGTAGCATTATCGATTTCAACAGTCACTCTGCGAAAGAATTACACAGGCTTGTTGTGAATAGCTGAAATATAATCCACTGGCACAAGTGATCAACCTATATTCATACCACCACCAAACCAAGATGCATTGGTAATACTGGTTACAAGTAGGGCCGCGATAGAGTCCGGTAGTTGTACAGTTGGGAGGATTGCCAATATCACCAGGACCTGTAATTTAAATAACATAAAAATACTAATTAGTTATAATGTTGGGATTTATTTTTTTTTCATAATTTACATTTTACATCATGATATAGTTGTAGAATGTGTTGGATGACATTGTTCGGTTAATTATGTGTATAAAAAACTATGAAATCTTATCCTATGTTGGACAGCGTAAAATTGAAAAGTGAATTTTCAGTAATTTATAAGCGCGAGGACATTGTGTGTAGATGTAGGTGGTGTTTTGCCGCTTTTAGTGTTCATAACACACAACAACTTAAAAAAAGTTTTGACGAAAACATATAAACTGTTGGATATTATTTGTTCAATCCCCATGTCGACAGCAGTATCTGAACGATGTTTTTCCACCCTCAAACGCATTAAAACTTCTCTGAGAAGCACAATGTCAGAAGATCGACTGAACGCATTTTTACAACAAAGTCATAGACGTCTTTTCCAGCATGAAAAATAGGAGAATGGATTTTATGTACAAAAAATAGGCAAGTTCATATACACAGAGATTCAAAATGATTGTCAATTCTGCTCCTATAGATAGGGTGTAGGTATATGCCGCGTGTTTGTAATGAAGGTTTGAACTAAGTCAGTGTTGGAACATAGAAAGTAAACGGATCTGTCATAAATAAGGAAAACGTAACCTATATTTGAACTCGCATTATATAAACAACTATGGATTGGTGTTTCTGCTTGTAAAAATGAAATGTAATTAATTTAACTTTGCTAAATTATTATTTTACAATTCAGTACTAACTGGTGTTTAACTAAATTTATTTATTACTTTAAATTATAACATACAATTGGTATAATTATTAAGTGACAAAACTGCATCTCTCAGTTCTTCTATGGTATGCATGCGGTTTCTATAGATCCTATTTTTTTAGATAGCCGAACATGAAGTAATCTAATGGGTTAGATAGGCGATCTTGGTGGCATCTTTGTGCTCTAACGAACTGTCAGCAAAAACTGTTGAAGATATTGGCAGGTTTGTCGAGCAGTATGTGCTGGAGCATTATCGTGCTGAAAATAACCTGCTTCAAGCTCATTTTCTTTTAACTCTGCAATAAACAATTCCAACATCTGTAGGTAACGTTGGGCTGTTACAGTTTCCTCGAAGAAAATTGGCCGTATTATTCGTTGCCTAGACATAGCTAACCAAACTCCAACTTTCACGGGATGCAATTGTGTTTCTCGAAATTCGTGTGGATTTTCTGCAGACCAGATACAATAGTTTTGTAAATTGATATAGTCTGTTAGATAAAACCAGGCTCTATCCGAGAAAAATGATTTGTTTAGTAAGCTATCGTCCCTTAAATTGTTATTAAACCAATGACAATATTCCAATCGCCTATCGTGATCTAATGGTAATAATTCCTGTATCGTAGAAACTTTATAGGGATGAAAATGTAACTTTCTTTTGACAGCTCATTGCGCTGAAGTGTATGATAAGCCTATAAAATTATAAAATGTAATAAACTATTTCACTTAATGTTAATATTGATTTTTTACCTGCTTGTTGAGCTATTATCACAGATAAATTCCCTTATTTTCTTACAGTATACAGAAATACTATTGTTGGTGATATTAGATGTAAATATAAACGATTTGAAAAAAATTATAAGATAAATAATCGAAAGATACTACAACACGCACGTCAATGTCGCTAAATGTCAAGAAAATTCATTTAATGTATGAAATTTGTATGTAGCTAACTTCGCTCATTAAATTGGTAATAAGTATAGATAATTTTTCCGGAAAACAGTTTTTTTTCTTACGACAATCATTTTGAATCACATGGTACAAAAGCCAAATAAAACAAATACAAAAAGAAATGTTCAAAAGTTAATTTCTATATAGCAATGAATTAACAAATTGTTGAAATAATCATTAATTAGTAATGCCTGTGTCGCAGCAGGTACATCATCAACAGCGTCATAATTAATCTCATGAAGTTGTCCATTTAAAATTTCTTGTTTTAATTTTTCTTCATTGACTTCCTCTTTACCAACATTTATGGCTATATTGTGCAATGCTGAGATACCAACTATTACTGCCATAAAGGTATCCAGCTTTAAGCGACAACCATATGCCAGTATTGGAAAACATTCTTCTAGAAACATGCTGTCAATGACATTCCATGTTGTAATATGACTTTCATTATAATGATTTTTCACAACTGTTTCAGACTTTAACAGTGGGGTCAATAAATATGTTTTTGAGGCATATCCACTGTCGCTTAGGGAAAAGAGTGGATCGTTAAAGTGTGTATTCCCCTGGCCATCGTACTACGATATCCATTATTTTTAAATTAGCATCATATAAAAATTGTGAATTTATAGAAAGATATCCTTTCATATTACGAAATACCTGCAGGTCATTCCCACCTGAAACCATGAGTAATCCTCAAATACATTTATTGTCAGTTTTTATTTCGGGAATTAATTTTTGATTTACCTTGGACTTTCTAAAACCCTGTCAAATATACACTTCTTGCACGCCGCTATTCTTTGTTCTAATCTTCAAAGTGAACACTTTAATTAGCTAGCTATTTCAATTTACAGTCACAGATATTTGTATTATAACCAAAAAACCGCGTAACATAACCTATAATCGCCTATAAACACGATTGTAAACAAAGAAACTAGGCTTGCGCCAACTTTAATTATGACTTAATTCGTACCTTGGGTACTGATTAAAGATAATCACGAATTAAGGATTTAATTATTAGTTAAGCAGTCGGTGCAAAGGAATTTAAAGTTTAATTATGATTAAATGTTAATTATAACTTAATCACGAACGGTGCAAACGGCCGTTTTAGTGTTACTGCTGTGTTGTTCAGTGTTACTACTGATGATGATAGCTTTCTTGTCGAAACGTGCGTTCAGAGTAATGAAGTGTGTTGTACTAAAGTGCTTTAAAGTGTGTAGATAGTATCGAATATAATAAATAAACTTGCTTTGTTTACCTGGAGGATTTATAATACCAATTTCAGTTGTAGTATTCGGTGTGATTATGATACCGCCTCCACCACCACCACCACCAGGGGGCTCCGGAGTTATTATGACACCTCCAGGTGCCGGTGTAGTTGTAGGATCGGGCGTAATTATGACACCACCACCCACCAGGTGCCGGTGTAGTAGTAGTTCCTGGCGTTATGATGATACCAGCCTTTTCGAAGTCCGCCTCAACCTCTTCCACCGTTTCCACCGCTTCGGGATCAATCCGGGATTCTTGATTTACATGCACGAAATACACCGGACCGGTTAATACAGAATTCCCCGTTATAATTATAGTCCCCGGGGGCGATGTCGAACCAGGGGGGACGATAATGGAACCGCCAGGTGGCGCCTCGGTCGCGTCCGGTGTAATTATCACCGAACCACCGCCACCAGGTGAAGTTGGCGGCGCTGATGTCGGATCTTCCGGAGTGATGATCACGCCATCAGGGGGAGAACCTCCTGGAGCTGGAGTTATTATAACGGAGCCTGATGGAGATGACGTATCCTCTGGTGTAATTATAACTGAGCCCCCGGGTGAAGAAGAATCGGTAGGTGTTATGATAACTGAGTCGTCGTCGTTTTCTTCTGTTGTCGGTGGAATGATTATATCATTATCTGATGAGATTTCCGACGGGGGTGCCCGCGAATACGTCGTTTTCGAATTCTAAAGCGTTTGTTTTCGTCTGGCAAAGATGCTATGAAATCTTCGATTATTTATCCAGCGATTCGTGGTCAGTCATTTCTGGTGGTAAATCGCTTTCCGGTGATGTAATTTGATCGGTAGACGGTGTAGAAAGCCAGACTGTATCCTCTTTGACGCATCTGTAATTAAGAGTGTCGTATAGTGTATGACTGGTTGCCTACAAAACCTTCTAAGCTAACCTAATAAGGAAACAACTAGCCAATAATGTGATAGTCAAAGAAATAATGTATAACAAAAAAACACATAAATAAATAATATAAAAGGAGACAAACAGAACATGCATAGTATATGTACATAAAGTAAGTATAAATTAAACATATAAATAAATAAGTAACGTGAGGATAAAAATGTGTATAGATAAAACTTGTATAAATAAAAAACATGTTTTAAAAGAAAATTAGAAAATTAGGTTTGCAGAAACTCCTGAGTTGAGTAACACTCTCTTTCCATTAATATTTTTTTCATTTGCTTAACGAAGTTATTATATTCTAGATGTTTTAATGTATTGGCAGACTGTTGTATAACTTTGTCCCCCAGTAGTTTATCGATCTTTGGGTACAAGCGAGTCTGTGAAAAGGTGGCCTTATGTCATTTCTTTGCCTGGTAAAGATGGTTGTAACAGTGACCATTTGTAAGAAATAATTCTCTACTATTGTGAATATATGATACTGCCTGTAAAATATATACAGATGGTAGCGTGAGTATGCCCTGTTGTTTAAAATGAGATCTGCAACTCTCACTGTAATTTAGGCTGCACAAAATACTAATAGCCTTCTTTTGGAGCATAAATATTCTATCCGCTTCCGTCGATGTTCCCCAGACAAGTAGACCATATGATAAAAGAGAGTGAAAATAAGAAAAATATACTGTCTTTGCAACCACATGAGTTGCCGTATATTTCACTCTTCTAATGGCATATAAGCCTGCTGACAGTCTGCTGCATAGCTTATCCACGTGGTGATGCCATTTTAAATTGCTATCAATAGTGATGCCTAGAAATTTCACGTTTGAAGATTCGACATTACGAGTTGTAAAAGTAATGGACTTGGTTTATTTTTAAATTATTTGCTGTAAACCAATTCTCTGCATTTCTGATAGTCTTCTCGGACTTTTCACGAAGACCGTGAGTATCTTCTCCTTGTACCAATAACGACGTATCGTCCGCATAAAGACAAATGTGTAGGGCATCAACATTACAAGGTAAGTCGTTTATATAAATTATAAAAAGCAGAGGTCCGAGGATCGATTCCTGAGGCACACCATACTCAACGCATCTAAGGTGAGAGCGTGAGTTATTCCAGTTTGTAAGCTGCAGTCTTCCAGACAGGTAAGATTTGACCAACTCAAGAGAGGTTCCCCGCACACCATAATACTGGAGCTTTTCCAATAGGATACAGTGATCGACCGAGTCGAGAAATGAATATGTTACGGCTAAAGCGTAAACTCGGTTAGTTTGTATCCTATCAAGCTAGTATACAGCTAGTAAACATTTGTCATTAATAACAATAGAAAATATAACATGAATAAACCCATACTATTGAAAATGTAAAATACGAAAAAGTTTTTCGTTAATTGCTGCATCCGGTGGCAACATTCGGCTTTACAAAGGATTTCCAAGAAGCTACCCAATTAGCATCGTTGAAAAAACACCTGGTAATAATAGATAGCGCAGAAATGGTCCCATAACATAACCTTCTAACTTAACCTCTAATACGGAAACAACTAGCACTAATAATCTGATAACTGAATATACAGTTAAGGAGTGTCGTATATGGTTAACTGCTTATTTCTCAATTATCGAAATTACGCATAGAAAATAGAAAAAAATCCTTTTTTAACAGAGGCCCGGTAAAGAAACCTTTTCGAATTTTATTGTATTTTTTTTTGCTGGACAGCATATTATGTTGCATTAAAACCAAAATAGGCCAGTTACCAAAATAATACTGCTAATTTAAAACATTTCTTATAAATAAAAATTGAAAATATAACATGAATAAACCCATAATATCGAAAATGCAAAATACGAAAAAGTTCTTCGTTAAGTGCCGCCTCTAGTGGCAACATTCGGCTTTACAGAGGATTTCCAAGAAGCTACCCAATTAGCATCGTTGAAAAAACACGTGGTGGTGATAGATAGACCAGGAATGGCCCACAACATAACCTTCTAACTTAACCTCTAATACGGAAACAACTAGCACTAATAATCTGATAACTGAATATACAGTTAAGGAGTGTCATATATAGCTACCTATTTCTCAATTATCGAAATTACGCATAAAAGTACAAACAAATCCTTTTTTTACTGAGGCGTGGTACTTAAAGAAAGCTTTTCGAATTTTATTGTGTTTTTTTGTTGGACAGCATATTATGTTGCATTAAAACTAAAATAGGTCGGTTACAAAAATAATACTGCTAATTTAAAACATTTCTGATAAATAAAAATTGAAAATATAACATGAATACACCCATACTATTAAAAATGCAAAACACGAAAAAGTTCTTCGTGAAGTGCTCCCTCTGGTGACAACATTCGGCATTGCAAAGGGGTTTCAACAAGCTACCCAATTGACAACGTTGCAAAAAATCACATAATAGTGATAGATAGCATAGAAATGGCTCACAACATAACCTCTTAATCTTACCTAATAATGAAACAGCTAGCACTAATAATCTGATAAATTAATAAACAGTTGAGGAGTGTCATATAGTGTATGGTTGGTTGCTTATTTTTCAATGTTCAAGTTATATTTTCAAAAAGTGTTAAGTTTTGTCGTATATAGAAATTGTGATTTGTTTTGAGTCAATGAATTCAAAAACGTAATAATGAACAGTACATTCAATTTGAAAAAATAGGATTGCATAACGTATCGACAAAAACCGAATATGTTAAAATAATTTTGACTTATAGAGCATTATTTCATCTTAAGTAACTTTTATTTAAAACATTTTTCGATTAAGTGATTGAGCACGAACGACTGATGCCAGATAAATGGCATGCTCCGTACAATCTCTCTGTCATTCATCAATCTGTCTTGTATAAATATTAATTTAGCTAAGACAGAGCTAGCTTAGTATATAGGAGCGCCCATTTCAGAAACAGGGATTTATTTATCCAAATTATTATATTGAAAACATATTGCTTGAAGTAATGTGAGGTACATTATTTTTTAATGCTTCCACAAATTCATTAATTAATTTCATACGTACATTTCAAATGGATATTTATTGATTGAACATCAATTGAAGATTCGATATTAGCAGTAACATTACTAATAGGATAATATCAGTCACATTACTTCTTTAAAAACGATTAATTAAATCAATGATTAAAGTAAAATTCTAACCAATAATTAAAAAAAAACAACTTACGGGTTTTTAGCAGTTTCATCACAAACGTAATTCTTCGGACAGTTAAACACAAACTTCAACAAATACGATCCCGCACCCCTATTCAAGCAATACGTGTACGTGTCCGCCCCTAAGCATTCGACATTATTTTGCTTGCAACTGGTTTCGATCCTCTTGAAGACGACGGAGGCTGTAGTACAACCGAAGAGCAACAATGTAGCCGCTACAATCTGTAAATAAGACTTGTTAATTGAATAATTAAACAAGCAGCCGACATCAAGTTCCGTCTCACCGACAATAGACAAGAAACACGCAACATTTCTCTTTCCCGCCAATCGTATCACTGCAATTTCACCTACATATATGGGCTAATGATACTTTTTTTCGTAATTTATCTCGAAAATGCAGACCCAATTAAATCGCCTAGAGACACGATTACGGCTCATGTTAAAATAAAAAAGGCAAACAAAGTGGTATATGTGGAGAGATTTAGTGGAGTTGGTGTTTTATTTGCTTATTGCTTATTGAGTTACACATTTTTTGTGTGTGTAACGGTTATTTTTTTAACTACGTGAATATCTTACGCGCTCCCTATTTGTTTAATGCTTAAACGATTTTAGACGCGCAATTGGTGTTATAAAGATACAAAATTGTTCTGATAAAATGTAAATAAAATATGCAAATATCGCAATTTTAACTTAGAAATAATGGAAAGAAATTACTCCTTTTCCATATGCAACCTAATAAACACCACTAGAATCGGCAATGTAGGCATATGTAGCATGCTTTTGGCAGAAATCTCCGTTCAGTTTTGTGCGTTAAGCTACGAGTTACTTACTACGAATGACGCAAAAACTGGCAACAAAATGAGTTTGACATGAGCAGTTCGTAACTTAATGCACAAAACTGAGGTGAGTCAACTGGTAAATGAAAAGTAGCTATAATTTTACAGTCGCAATGTTGAAAATATAAAGTAATATTACAACTTAGACATACAATAATTATTAATCTTATGAAATAAAAGAAATATTGTATCAATACAATTATAGTTTCCTATCAACCTTTTTTTAAATAAAATCCCGCTTATGCAAACTATTTAAAGATGGCGCCACTGATTGACATGATCCAAATGCAAAGTGCAAACATAAAATAACCTCAAAAATTAAGTGTATAGGTAGAATATATTTTAATTTATATATTTATATAATTTTAATTATAACGACAATTTGTTTTTATAAAAATAATACATAAAGTGAGTACGTATTTATAACTACACGTGGATTTTATATCGCGCTCTCACGTTTTACAAGGGATAAAATGAGAGTTCTCACTTACGTTATGTAGCAAAGAGCAACCCCACTGAACCCGTGCCATTTCAAGAGATCCTTCCTTGAGGCTTAAACCGTGTATCTGGAAAAGGGGATAACACCAGCGATGTGTGTTGCATATATGAAATGTCTGTAATGTTCGCCTGCTTTAAAGAACATGATTTTGATCAGTCGCTTTGTTCGAAGGAGATCGAAAACTTCCAGAAATGTTACCATTGGCATTTAACGAACAAGCAAGCTAAGAAAGAAAGGGATGCGAAAGGATATTTGGAAGCCGGTGAGAAGCAGTTGTCGCACAAGCAAATTAATCAGATCCTAAAGATGTTTCCTAATAAATAATATTTGTGTATAATATTATTATAATGTGAATATGGTTAGTGTTATTTAAATAAATAATTTAGTTTAATGAAATGCAAAATAAATAATTTAGTCTTATGTTAAAATTTTAAATGTTTAAAACTTGAAGTTTCAAAAAGTAATCAAGTCATGTGAGAAAAAGAAATATAATGGCACTATACGTAAATATCTGTATGTTCTTAAAATTTAAAATCCTATGCTATTTATAAAAATAATTGTATCATTTTAACACATGACAATTTCCATGAGATGGAGTGTACAGGCCTTTATGAATCGCTTTCACGTAACGGTAATAAATAAAGTTAAAATTATTCAAATGATTACTTTTGCTATTGTCTTTTAAATATATATTTATTTTAATATAAACGCGATTTCAAAACTAAATCGTATGTATTTATATTAAATTAGAAAAAATTAAATAAACAAACTAGCATAGCAAAATAACTAAGTTGAAATAATTTGAAGCTGTAAGATGTATTTTACAAAATCCCGCTGTAACAGTTTTTTTTTTAAATAACCAAAGGTTTTAATTCTCATAGTTAGGATAAACTTGCTTTTCAGCGTCTCTAGTGTTCATACTTAAAACTACGCTCTTTATCGTGAATTTACTTAAAAAATAGCAAAATAAATCGGTTTTTCAATAATATACAATCTTTTTTAACGCGAAACAATGTGAAGGAAAAACAAATACAACAAAATCGTTCATAATTTTGTACACGAACACTGAACTTAACGAAATGAGCGCTAGATGGTCAACTTTTCCATCTGAAATTGACGGTTTCCATCGATCTTCCGTTGCTAATTTAATTGGTGTTTAGATGTAAACGTGACAAACTTCATTTTCATTGTCTAGTTTTCAATTTATCGTTTCTTAGGGCGCGTGATTTTCATTTTTTCATGTTAATTTCGCTCGCATTCAATCAAAATTTCAACATTCCTCACATTAGGCCCCATTACCGTCGCGCCACAACTAAATTTAGAGTATGGAAATGAAAACGTAAATATTTTCGGCGCGATTCCTGATCGAAACGTAGGTTATGTCACGTTTTGTTATTATTGTAGAGGGATAACACCGACTAGGAACGTCATAAACGGAGTAAACGCACCGCTTTTAGAGAACGCCCTCGATCAGAAACGCAAGCAGCAGCAATCTAAACACAGCCTGATATGGGGCACCGTAAATGTGGCAATATTATCGATAATCTTGTATGATTTGTATGTCCTAACTGCTAAACGAATGGGGATGAATAATTTATACAAGATTTCGGTTGTTTTAGAGCGTATACTTGTCCTTTATATAAATCTTATTTACAATATATCGAATATGTTGGAGCTATTGTACTTGTATTGAATATTTTGTACCATTTCGGGAGATTTTTGAAGTTGAATTTACGACATAAACAAGTGCCTTGTACACCGGCGATTACTACCTGTTTAAAACCAGCGACACCGAGTAAGTTTATATTTTTATTGTAAGTTAAGATTTGTTATTAATTGAAGAGACATTGCAGTGACACCAAACAACAAAACACATTCACCCCCCGATTTGACTCTAACACCAAATATTTCCCTAAGTAACACACCAATGAATACATCGGCCTTGAGTTGGATGTCAAATTCGTCACCGAATGAAAGTAATTTCGCTGTTAAATAGTAAAAATATTGGATTGTATCAACCTGTAAGCCGAGGCTCATAAGTTTTTTATTTCTAGAAATTTTCAAATATAATATTTATTATAAATTTGTTTTTATTCATTTATAACTTCTGGTTTTACTGGATATAGGATAAAATCTCATATATTTTGTCATTTTTCGATTCTACATCATTTTCAAACTTCAGTGAGTTTCAATGATTTTATAGTTTTTGTTAGTAGCTTGTTCTTTTTTCTTTAGTTTAAAATTGAAATTTTGTTTGGGACTTCGATGAAATAAGCAGTCTCAAATGATTATTTCTAGATTGAATACAAAGCGGTTGAATGCAATTTTTTTTTTTCGTGAATATACAGGGTGTTTCCTAACTTCTGTAACAAAATAAATGAGGATACTCCTCATAAAGTTTTAAGACGAAAATGTGGTATAAATTTTTTTCAAATATCGTTTCGTTTTCGAGATACAGGGTGTTAATTTTTTTTTTAAATTTTTTTCCATTCCCGATTTTGTAGGGGTCAAAAACCTAAAACCGCCGCACTTTGGTTTCAACTAAACCCTTGTACTTTACCCCTTCATTTGGCAATTTATTTACCTAATCTTGTTAAAGAAAAATCACTTTCGAGCCAGGGCTAATGGGTTGGGGCATCTTGCATTTCTTTTTTTTTTTTTACGTTTATATTGCAGGTATTAACTACCCAGTAAAATCGGAATCTTGGTTGTATAGCAAAGGTTCGCCGAACGGAACAAATATCTCTCCTACGAAAATCAACAGGGAAGATACTTCTGGTATTGATTTTATTGCAGACGCGAATTCTTTGCAAACGTATTTGAAGGACTTTGAGGCGAACGAGAAAAAAAGCATTGCCAAGAATGGTTCTGAAACCACTGGAAGTCCGTTGAGTTCTTTTTGGTCGCATCCATTAACAAAGAGCTCTAAAGACGTCTCAGCATTTCTGAAACGGTGCCAATATCAATTATCTTCACCATCTGCGAGTAAGTTCCAATTTTTGTTTTTACAGAAGGTGTATACCGGTCTGTCAGTAGTCATAGTCCGGTGTATTGACTTTAACATCTCTCATATAAAAGATTTTTTCAATTGGCATCATGCATGATGGAAAGAAGTGCACGTTCTAAAAATATTCTCACATTTACGGGGTATATCAGTTTTCAGACGTACTCAACTTAATTTTTTCAAATGATACCATACCCTAACAGCCAGAAATATTACATAGATATTTTTAAAAATATATTTTATAAATATTTTTCGTGAGAGGTTTTTGAATATATTTTTCATATTTTTTTCTAAATATAGATAAAATATTCAATGAAAATATTTATTTCATATTTTAAAATTAATGTAAGCGCTATATTTTTTTCTAAAATATTTGTAAAATGTTTATATGAAAATTGAGATTTTTTCATGCAATCTATTTAATATGTCAAAATGAACTAAAATTGTTCTTAGTTATTTAGAATGTATAACGTCGATAACGAAAAGTTGAAACATACATAGAGTTGTCTAAAAGGCAAGAACTTGTTTTTTTACACTCACCATACAAGTTAATAATCAATAATTTAGGCATCTTTTAAGGCATACTGAAGGTTTATCAAATTAATCACTATTTTTTTAATTGAAGTGTTCTAAATAAAAACAAACGTATTTATTATCATTTTATTTGAATAGCCAATAAAAATGAAAATACTCATTTTTAAGTCTAGCCTTGGCTGGTGCCAGGTACAATCCTATGGCTTTTTTCATATCTTCGGTAGTGGCGCTCTCATGGCGTTTCCTTGTGGCCTCTAAAATAATGCCAATTGTATTAGATCATACCATGAATAAAACATCGTACAACATTATCAACACCTACTAATACATTTGGAGCATTTACAATAATTGGAGTGGTAGCTACATTCTAATACTTACGATACTTATTTTTACTTTATTCATAATATTTGAAAACATTCTACGTACAAAAATAAACAACACAACGTATTCAAACCTGTATTTGAGGTTATGACGCTTATCTCCCGAGATGAATCTCTTAAGCAAATCAACTAGCAATTTATCTGGTAGATGCAATTATATTATTAAACGATTTCTGTACATAGCGATATTGAGCATTCCAATTATTTTATAAATGCCATGACATGTTCAAAGTTTTGCTTACCTCGTAGTCACCACAAAAACTAAACACACCCGCAACAATTAATTACACAGTTAACCCTAATCTGTCCTAATCGTATACTATTATAAACTATAACATGTAACGGACAAACGAATGAAAACGTTGTTGATACGCACGTGCGCGTATGCATTCTATGTACCTAATCCATAGACGCATAAACAATACTAAATCATATAACACCGGCACCGTAATGAATAGAGGTGTTGTGTTGACGTTCGCAACTTACAAATATTACAAATAATATAATACAAAACGCAGATATATTAATAGAGAAGTTACAGCGCTCAACTTAGATACTAATTAAATCATATTAGATATATATTATCTAATTTAATCTTTAAACTATCATTTTAAATAGGTATATACCTGCTCAACATGTATGCATATTTTTAACCATTTTATATTATTCGTCCTACACACCAAATGTACAAAAGCAAAAATTCAATTTTTTTTTTATATGAAATAAATATTTACAGAAATACAAAGCAAAATATTCTTGCAGAGTTTTATGAAAAATATATTGAGAAAACATTTGCAATAAAATATTATCAATGCTGCATAACATATATATTTTTTAAATGTTTTCCTAATATATCTTCTATAATATATTTTATGCATACTATATTATTAAAATAACTAATATTCAAGAAAGATTTAATATTTTTTAAATATTTATAAAATATGAAATAAAATAGTTGGTCATTGGGGTAGTTATTTTTTTAGGCATGTTTATTTGTTGTAATGAATGCTCGTTTCAAATTTCGAATGCAAGGTTGCCAAGTGATTTAACTTTTTACCTAAAATTTTCAAAATGCACGTGTTCGTTTAAAAAAATTTTGCGGCATTATAGTGATAATTAAACTCTAAAATTTGCTGAGTAGCTTAGGAGAGCTTAGATCTTTCATAAGAATTGAATGTTATTCGGTAAAATTATACAGGGTGGTCTCCAGAAGCAATCGATTTGTGTGATATTTAAACGACTTTTACTTTGTTATTTTAAATTGAACACCCTATATTTTTTTTTGGTTCATCATATGCACTTTTTTATGAGTTTTCATTTTTATTAGGAGTATGGTATATCTAAAACTTATACTTTCTGAGATAATTTGACATTTTTAGAAAGTGTCACATTCTAATACCTAACTTCAAACATTTAATTGATTAATTTGCAATAAATTTATTTCCATTAAATCCCCGATTGATAATTTTAATCGGGAATTTAATTGATTAAAAAATTAATCGGTTAATGCCCAACTCTGCCTGATACCCTATGTTAAAATACAGTTTTTATGTTTTTAAGTTTTGTCAAGTCAGTTGTATAAAAAATCTAGTGTTATTCACGAAACTTTAATAGTTCTCCCTTTACGTATTTCTTTTCAAGATTATATGATGATGATATCGATGTTTGGATGAATTCCACTGATACACAGATGCAAAGAATTTTCCAAATTATCGTCAGTCAGCCTTGTACGATGTTTTGATTTATTAACTTTCATCATTGAAAAGAACTGTTCGCATTTATAAGTACTGCCAAACACACAAATCAATCTTCTTGCGAATTTTCTTAGCTCCGGAAAATGGTCTTCTTCGAGGTATTTTTTGTAGAAATCGCACAACTCCACGTCTTCAAATTTAGATTTTAGGAGTGAGTTTTCTTGAAGCTCGATCAACTCCATTTGCAAGTGTATTGGAGCATTTTGTACATTACTTTTTGTTGGAGTAGCTAATGAATTGAAACTGTCTTCCATGTTTTTAAAATCGCTAAATCTGTTCGAAAATTGCTCCGACAGTAACTTGAGTTCTTCAGCATATTGACCATAAGCAGTATTTTCATACGCAGAGTGCGTGGTGAAATGGTAACTGTTACCAGATAGCAACTGTGCCTCCCACAAGCGGATTTTGTTTTGAAACGCTTTCAAACGGCTGTACAAATCATTTACTAACTGTCCTTGTTTTTGAAGTTTCAAATTTAAATCATTCAAATGGCCTGTAAGATCGACCAGAAATGCTAAGTCACATATCCATTTTGGGTCACTCAATTCAGATAGTGGTTTATCTTTTATTTGCATAAAATCAGCTATCTCATTCTAAGCTCGTAAAACCGTTTTAGCATTTTCCTTGCTTAACCATCTGACTTCACAAAATATGTTACGTCGTCATATTCGGCTGATATTTCATCCAAAAACGCCTTGAACTGACGTTGGTTAAGCCTTCGGGGTCGAATAAAATTGATGGGTTTTACTACCACATTCATTACATTCTGGAGTCGAATGGACTTAGAACACAAGTTCTGTTGGTGGATAACACAATGAAGAACTATCAAATCATCTTTTTGCACATTTAATTCAGTTGCTTTTCCATACAAAATTCTGATGAAACCTTTACGTAAGCCGACCATAGAAGGTGCACCATCTGTGCATACACCAACTAATTTTAACCATGGCAAACCAAAACTTGTGAATACCTTTTCAACTTCATTAAAAATGTCTCTCCTGTAGTGGTTCTTTTAGCGGCTATAAAGCAAGCAATTCCTCAGTAACAGTGAACTCTTTATCAACACCTCGAATAAATATAGCCAGTTGAGCTGTGTCAGACAAATCGGTGCTCTCGTCTAATGCTATGGAAAATGATTCAAAACCAGCCATATGGTCAGTCATAGTTGTTTTTATATCATTAGCCATTATTTCTATACGTCGGGCAACAGTTCGTCTTGACAAACTATTTTTTTTCCAATTAATTTTTCTTTTCAGGACACAAAACTCTGCGAACTTCTAACATACACTCCTTGATAAATTCTGCTTCGGCAAATGGTTTTAATGACTTTGCCAATTTTGAACTAACTATGAAATTAGCTTCCACAACATTATGAAGGTGTGTTCTTTGTTTATGAAACATTTGCTGCCGGTTTTCCAAATTTGCGGTAAGCGTCTGGATTATGTCTTTTCTTATTTGCCCTGTCAGTGAGTGCAGCATAGGATACTTAGTGGAGTAATGCCTCTTTATATTGAATTCTTTCATCACTGAAATGCATTCATTACACAGCAAACAAATAGGCTTACCATTGTGCAAGATAAAAAAGAATTCTTCAGTCCATTTTTCTTGAAACTGGCGACCCTCTGCATCTACTTTTCGTTTCTTTCCACCAGACATCATTTTCGTTTACTTTTCGTTCGATAAACTTAATAACAAAATATAATTAGTAAGCACTCAAGATGCACACAAAGTCACAAAGCAAATTGCCCGCACTAGCAGTTCGTTAGGATATCGCTTGTCGAAGTTATAGCTCAAATAGAACTGAACTAAAGTTCGGGCCATCCACCCGCTTATATAGGCAAAATGAAGGAATGATCTAGAATCGTCTAGTGTTGAACATTTGAGAAGCTATAATCTTTTGTTGCGCCGTCAGTGAGGCGGCAAACATCAAAGGCTTTGATGTTTGCCGCCTCACTCTTTGATGATCGCCGCCACTCGGCTTGCTCGCTCACTTGATTCCGCTGGAGTAAGCGACAAACCCCATATTACTCGATCTCATTTGGAGTGAGTATGAGTAAGTAGTGTAATATTTTTTTTAATTGGGTTTTTCAAAATGTCTCGCGAGCCGGTTGTTGCCCACATATGATTTAAATCAACTGATTTGGAATCGTGATTTACTTGTTTGATTATTCAAAAAATATGTTTGTTTTTTTTGGAGTAAATTATGATTTCCACCATTCTAATCCATTACCCCAACAATATTTCCTACAATTCCAGCAACACCCATAGTTTACAACCAACCTGCCCCATGCCCGATCCAATGCATCCCGAACTATTACTACGGCTTCCCACCGTTCGTCAGTAACATCGAAAAAGTCGTATCACTCGTGCATTCAGTCACTAACACGCTCGCTCTGCTACCAGCGACATCTTCCGGCAGTCCGAAAACCGAAGAGCGCGGATCTCCAACCCAAGGTTCACCCACTCAAGGCCTAGAAGCCTGGAGGGGACTCAACGTCGACATAGTCACTCTGACGCAATGGAATTCCAACTTGAGAACGGTTCCGAAATAAACACTCGATCATCCCAAAAATTACCGAATTGAATTTTACGTTTATTTCAGTGGATCTCCCAAACAATCCTTCAACGCTTGGTGAACGAGATCACTCACATAGACGAGGCATTACAGAAGCACGGTTTGAACGATATACAGATAGGGAAAGTCGGATTGTATCGCCTGCGCAAGACGGCACAAACGGCGCCGGTGATACAATTCATTCCCAGCTTGCCAACTATCATTCCGTTTTTGGAATTGACACCGAATCAGGAGTATCTAGTGAAGAGGATCAAGGAATTGGGCAAGGCCGGTTGTATGAGCGAATTTAAATGGAATGGCGGTAGTAGTTTCAACGGGAAAGATTGGGACAATTCTTTACCGACAGATGGCGCTGTTAGTGTTTTAATTTATCCTATAATTTCTGAATAATTTTCGAAATTTTTCAGATAATAATGCATCTATTCGCCTCGTACATGGACACGCAATTACTGCCGTTGCCGAATCAACCTGACGTAAAATCGTTTACAGGTTACCACTATTTAAAATTAAACTGCCCTCTACCGACATTGACGGATGAAACTTTACTAATACAGGAATGTTCGTTATATCCTCCGCACTATAGGGTGATAGTGGGGACTGAAATTTATGAATTAGTTAAGGTTTGTTTGATTGTTCCTTAGTTTTAGCGCCATGTATTTTGTTTTGCAAATAATATTTTTTACAGGGTTACAACAATCTCTTCCACAGCATCCTATTGTTCCTGTATTTCGTCAATAAGAAACAGCACGGCATGGTTGGTAGGGTGAATCTGGGCAGATCAGGTGTTAACATGCTGTGGATCATACAATCCGGTCCCAATACGACGATTATTTGATTGTTGTAGCTAACGCCCGTTAATTAACTAAGTAATTAATTGTAAAAATGACTGATTAAAAAAGAAGACGATTTTTTCTTTGTTTCTTTCTTGCTATTAAATACGATCTTTTTTTTAAACGTGTTGTTTTCATTAAAAAAACATTTTCTTTCGGAGATTGCGTAGAAGTTATTGTTGATTTATCAGATCAGAGATAACTATACTATAGGAGATGGATAAGTTTAATGGGTCAAACCATTGTTTAAATATATCTAGTTAGCCAACGTAATGCATTTTCGGAAAAATAAAGTATTGCTCAGGGAAGTGGTGCACTCTATCGGTGAATGTAAATTGATTTGAAAACGTGATAAATATAACAGGTATCTCGGTCAGAGTGAGAGAGAGATTTCTGCGTTTTATCCATCTGCGGAAACGACGGAATCCGTATCGATGATTTACTGGCATTGGCGATTTGTGCGGCCTGGGGAAAAGGGAGGGTGGATGCACGATGACGCTGTGATGACGCACCTCGCGATAATTCTCGTGTTTGTTTACATTAGAAGATTAGAATTCTGAGGTATTCTGTTATAAATATAAAGAAATTGAAAGTATATTGCAAGCACAATTGCAAGGCACGTTCTTGTTGAATTGAACAATTTTCTAAATTGAGGTTTTTTCTTTTAAGAATAAAATATTTAAACTTAAAACAAAAATCACTGAAAAGAGAAAAGTTAAATCTAAAAGGACGAAAATTTGCCGAGAAAAAAAAACATAAATCTACTCAATTTTTATTTTCTCAGTTTTTAAATTAATAAGTTGTTTTGTTAACTTAATTTACTTATATTTATGATTATATAATAATCAGAAAATGTTTGTTTTATTAAGAAGAATAAGTATTTAGTTTGATAATATATAATCTGTAGTTCGATAGCCTTTTTATATTTACAATGTTAATAAAACGCGGGTTTTTCGTTCGAACGTATTGCTGTGTACTGATGGTACAAGCATAAATGTAAAATGAAATTGAAAATGACAAAAAAAATAATTTAGCTAGCTCAGAGTATAAAAATAAAGGGCGCAAGAGAACTAATAATCTCAAGGTTATTTTCAGAATTGAACTATTCATGAAAAATAAAATGTGGGCGTAAGTAAATTGACTATCTTTAATTATTAAAATTGCAAAGGTTGAATTCAAAATAAAAGATAAGAAATTTAGAATGACATTTACAATCATTGATTTTTATTTTTATAAAAAAAAAGGAAAAAATAATTACAAATTGCAGTAAAAAAATAAACCATGGACTTAAGGTCCTGGACGAAATAAAAAACTGCAGGAATCTACAATTAAAAAGGACGATGCAAATCCTTTATCAAACAAAAGACAGATTTGTTCTAGAAGAAAATCTAAATCGCACAAAAAATCCACGTGGTCTTAAAATTACAACACACTAAAATTAATTTTGAACGTGGAAAAACAAATAACAAAATTAAATTGAAATGTAATTATAAGCACAATGCTTATCTTCACCTAAGCCGAGGTGATTAAATATTCAAAACTAAAATTGAAAACTACGAAACGGAAAAATTAAACTCTTTAAACTAAAAAAACAAATTCTTCTAAAACAAATTACAATAATTACTGATCTTATATCCAACATGTGCACAATCAAACACAACAGCAATAATTAATTAAAAGAGTTCCTTGAAAGCTGATAAATTTCAAATAAAACGAACAACATTTTAAATAAAAATGAAATTACCAAATATGGCATCAAAGAAAACAAACACATATAGTTACGGTAACTTTCAACGAACTACCTTTTGAGAGGCCCTACATCGCATACATATAACAAAATAGATGCGTGACTATGCAGCGCATAAAATACAAAGAAAATCTCTTGAATATTACAAAATATACAATACTGACGAAGGCAATATGTACAAATGACTGAAATTAATATAATTAATTATGTTATATATATAATATTAATATAATCAGCTGAACAATAAAATACTTAAATTCATCAAACAAATCTATGAACAAAATCTTACTTAAAAATAAAATATTAACTTCTGAGAGAATTTGCCGACGCATCGACAAAGATTGATTCAATAATAACATAACACAGAATTTATAAACCCCGGTGTGCCATACCACAGCAGTATACACGAGAACCTTTTCTCCTCCTTTCTCCTATTGCTATCTTCCCTTCTTCCGTGTATAGCGGTACTGTCGCTAACTTCAACTGGTGTAAAGGCGGGAAATTTGAAATTTAAAATGTAGCCTACTATAAATCGTTATTTTTTTTACATGTATGTACTATTTTACTTTACTTTTTGACTTTTTCTTAGTTCTAATTTAATGTATACTCTATGTATATAGTTTTTTTTATATTTACAAAACATTTTTTACTATACTAAAAATATTATATAAATATAACACAAAACTTAGAACTACACACATATATATAGAGCACAACATTAAATCAGAAACTAAAAAAAAAGTAAAGTAAAATGGTAAAAAGATAACGATTATGTATTATCAAACTAAATATTTATTTTTCCTAATAAAACAAACATTTCAATGTAAACAAACATGAGAATGATCGCGTGGCGCGTCATCACAGCGCCATCGCGTATCCACCCTCTCCTTTCGCCGGGCCTCACCTACAACTTATGAGGTAATCTTATGTATACGGACGTGAGACGGACCTTGACCTTTGGGTAACTATTGCAATTAAATAATATTTTGCCGACACGTAAGAGGGCCATCTTGTATGTAGTAGTCTAACTATAAAACTTATATTTAAATCGAGATGGGCACCAACGTCGTGCTGCCATCTACCGCTTTTATCCAAAATGTTCAAAAATCCGTTAACTATTTTGTCCATAAGGTTGTCTAACTAGTATGTATATAAACAATGGTCAAACTGAGAACAAAATTCAAGCAGTTACAAGGGACGTTTGTAGATGGCGCTATAACTCTTGTTCGGTAACAAACTACAGGAAACTATTTTGTTTAGATGCATTTACAAATGTAGGTGATTTAGGTTGCTGACATTGATACGTCCAACGATTAACTATAATAAAGATAGGAAACTTGAAAAACTATACGATCTCGATTGCGTCATCTATTGCCGACGCATAAAACTAGCATTACCAAACCACACATGGCGGGAAATTCGATTATAGGGCTTCTAGTGTTACCTGGTGTTACTCATTTTGAAATTCTTTTTTAAATAAAGTAACTTCATTTTTTAAAGGCTGTTTTAATTGCACACATTTAAAATACACAGAAATATTTAACTAAACAAAATAAGTACAAAAGTGTCCAATACTGTCAACTATGTACTACACAAAACTTATATAAAATGAAAAAACGGAATGAAATTGTTCAGAGAACGCTTACATAAAACACCAAACACACGTTAAACGTTATATAGGGTAAATACACCATAAACAAAGTTCGGGAATTTAAAGGAAAACAGAATAAGTAGCTACCCAGTAAATCAAATTCAAATTTTCCGCAATTATTTTTAGTAACTTCAACATTAAAGCAGGAAATTACCTACGATTTTGTATTACATTAATAGTTATTTGAATACCTTTAAGTTAAAGTTACTAAATATAATTGCGGGAAATTTGAATTTGGTTTACTGGGTAGCAACAATCGTCAACAACTATACGTCACAACTGGTCATGTCAAACGACCACGGATCCACACCAAAATAAGATATAGATTTCTACTATGACACACACTGATTATTTCTAATGCGGCAGCAATAGCGGGCGCGCAATGTCAAGTTTCTGTCCCCTGGATACGTCAGCTTTCATTTTTGTTTTCGTTTTCATAAGCACAATCACAAGGACGCTATTTGTATTTTGGCAATTTTTAATACACGTGGAGTTTCGATTTGCTTGTGATTACTTTTATAATAATTTTTGTGTGTTTTTTTAACTGACGTGGTACATAGATAGATAGATAGATAGACACGTATATAGTGGCAGTGGTGGTTTATCTTTATATCTTGACAAACTTTTACTAAAGTGAAATTTATAGGATGGTTTAGTGACTACGTTTTTTAAATGATACATTATTGACTTTAAGTATACTTTAGTTTTAGGTGTAGTTAGTTATTTAAGGCACTCTACAGTTAGATCATAGATTACCTTGATATTACTTGATGATATAAAAGGTACGTTAGCTAATATAGCTAACGTACCTTAACATTATTATTCATTACGTCACAGCGATTACTCCAGTGGCGGCTCGTGGTCGGAAGCGTAGGGTGTTCACAAAATCAAGAACATGCAAATTTTTAACTAAAATCCAATCACTTTTTTCGTACATGTTCTTCTTAAATTTTCTTGTAAAGTCTCTAGATTTGCCCTTTGTAGTTCGCGTCTTTCAAATATTGCACAGTAAAACTGTTCGCATCCATAGTTCTTATTTTGATGGAATTGTTCTTAGCCCGTAATGTAAAATTATGTTTTCTCTTTTTTTTTATTGAGGTAGCAGCTTTTTTTAAATTTGAATTAAATTTTGTTATCAATTAAACATTCTTTGACGTTTCGACAAGTTTTTTTTATTATTGTCTACTTCAGAAATTATTTACTACAATTCAATTTTTTATACACATTTAAAGACAACACAAAACATTTTAAAAATTACCTTAAAATTTACATTTTTCTAACCATTACTACCAAGGTTATTTGTCACGTACAATATTAACTACATATATGTGAAACATATTAAATTTAAAGTGCCGAAGTTTATATTCAAAACAATCTGTTTCAAATTGTTGAATAGCATTCCAATTGCGAATAAATAAATGTATCGAAGTGAAGGGCACAGTTTCGAACACATGGTTTTTTGAAATGTTAGTTTATGTTAAAATGGATCGAGTTCGGCACCAATCAGTGAGCCCCTTTCATTATAACAAATCTTATTAAGATCTTTTTTTGATTTGATGCAGTGTTTTAGAGATATTCCGTTGTCTCAAGATAAAAAACTCACCCAGTATATTGACGGACCTAAAATTAGGACACAAAAACCACACGATAACCTCTATGACAGCGCACGTGTAAGATTCGGTTTCTCACTACCCATTCTATCGTTAATAGAGCTGTGTGTTAAAAGATATAAGTGGATGTCACTTTAAAAAAAAAATTAACATGTTTCGGATCATTTTGTTAGCCGTGTTTTTTCTTACTATGTTTTATGCGCCAATATTTTATACGTAAATTCGGTACCATCGCCCAGTCATCAAATATGGCACGAAGTAATAATCAGAGCTCTTCTGCAGAATGATCACAACGTGACCCTCATTGGACATTTTGACGCTAACTTTCGATCACCTAACTACACTGCGCTCAAAATTGATTGTAAGTACATTATACGTATGAAATGAGTTATCACTAACTCCCTTCCACGATAACGTGTGAAAAAAAAACATTAATATTCGTTTGAAAATTTACAGTTTCTGAGTTTGGTTTGGACAACCACATACATGGCGAATATTCCCCAATCGCGGAGTTGAGAATGTTCTGGCAACTCACCGCAATTTTTACAGATTTTGTGTATGAATCGCCCACACTAAAAACATTATTGGATTATCCCAAAAATACGTTCGATCTAATAATCTACGATGTTGCCCGCATGCATCTCTATCCGTTTATAGAATACTTCGAAAATCCGCCAGTGGTAGCGGTGTCAGTGTTCGGCTTGTCACCGTTCATTTTAAAGATGATGGGAGCAGAATTTCATTCCTATTATCCCGTATGGGCTTCAGCATATTCCGATCAGATGACCTTCTGGCAGAAACTGATAAATTACGGATTGTACATCACTGATTACGTTCTGGAATACCACTCGAATTTACGCGTAGAAGAAAAGGCCAAGGAGAGATTTGGGCCTAATATTATGTCGTTAGCGCAAGTCCAAAAGAAATTTAACGTGTTACTAGTGAATTATGACCCAATCCTTGATCTACCTCAACCATTACCACCCCACATCATACCAGTTGGAGGAGTTGCACGTGAAGAGACCAACAGAATTGTCTGAGGTACGTCTTGTGACCCAATTCAAAACATTTCACTTTGGAATAAGCGATTGTGTAGGATCTGAGGAGGATTTTGGACGATTCCAAAGATGGAGTAATCTTTTTCTCGTTTGGTACCAATGTGCGATGGTCATGGTTACCCGATGAAACGAAGAAGGCATTTTTGCTAGCATTTTCCAAGATGAAGCAAACAGTATTGTGGAAATGTGACCAAGAATATCTGAAAACGTTCCGAAAAACGTCATCATTAAGAAGTGGTTCCCCCAAAGCAGCATTCTGAGTATTTCACCGAATATGCATAAGTGCCACGTTTGCTTAACTCCAAACGTTATTTATATTTCAGGACATCAGAATGTAAAATTATTCATAACACATGGTGGGGCTTTAAGTGTTCACGAAGCTGTTTATCATGGTGTACCAGTGCTAGGAATACCATTCTTTCTGGACCAGAGGAATAACGTTGTAAAAATGGAAGCCAAAATGCTTGGGAAGCGGTTACAATTATCAGCTATAACTGGAGACGTTTTAGCGAAGACCATTTCCGAAATTATAAATAATCCAATGTAAGAAAGGCGTACAATCTACAGTTTATTTAAATTAAAGACAAATAAATGCTTTTGATAGCTATTCGGAACGCATGCGTAAATATTCAGAAGCCTATCGAAGCCGTAAAGAAAATCCTTTAGAGGCAGCAATATTTTGGATCGAATTAGTTTTGAAGCAGAAGGATTTGAGTCACCTCTGGCCAAAAGCGAGGAATATGAATTTTTGGGAACGGCAGAATTTAGACATTTTCATATTTGTATCCCTTGTATTGATATCTATACTTTTCGTAGTGTTTAAATTAGTGAAATGGACATTCGCCAAGTTATTTTGGGTGGAGTCTCAACAGAAAATGAAAGAGAATTAATTCAAATAGAATATTTTATTGCACTAGTACAAACTCTATTGCAAAAAAAAAAAAAAACTTTTTCACCCCGATCATATTATTTTAATTTTTTAATTTTGAAAATATTGAATCGAGAAGTGGCAGCCCTCCGCCATTAATGTTGATGAATTTATGGGGGTAGAATGGTTCACATTCCTCGCTAATTCTTGGTATTTTGAAGGGTCAAGCAGGCGTAGAAACAGCGCTTGTAAATATGTTTCCTTTTTAGAGAGAGATAATAGGTTTTCTTCTTATTTTTATTTAATTCATTGTGTTGACAGTAAGAGTCCGCATATTCCCAAAACAATTGTCTTATTATTAATAATAAAATCTCGTGTAGCGCGGAGTGCTGAGATATTCATGTATCTTGTAATACGTTGTAAAAAATGCAATCTAAATGTTGATACACATTTGAATAAATTTTGTGTTATTGCAAGGGTGTTGTTTATGTCAATGTTATTTAAATCATAAGATAGCCTAGAGTCAATTGTGATCATATTAATTCCACTTTGAACTTAAGTTGGCAGTATAAGTTTCACATCGCCGGTAACATGGGTTTCAAAACATGGCGCCCAAGGAAATTCGCGATGTCGCATAAGTGGATGAAATTGTAACTACAACTATTTGAATTTGTTTACAAGCAACAATCTAACCTACAAAGCCGTTCCATTCTGTCATTTTGTTATAGGAGTGACATTGACGTTGTGCGATTTTCTGTCAATTGTCAGTCTGTTTGAGTATATAGGTTATTTTCGTGTCCACTTTGCAATTATTAGTTGGAAATATAGCCGCCAAACGCCATTTCGAACGCGAATTTCCTTAAATTGGTAGACAAAACATCAAAGGCGCCGACACTTAAAATTAGTGAAACTACTGGATAAGGTTTATACTGTACTTATACTGTGACATGTATGTAGTGCAGGTTATGTTATACCGTTGACACATTAGGTTTTGTCGCTTTGACAAATAACTACACACAAACGTTTCAGTTGAAGAAATAACAAGTTTAACAATAAAAAACAGCTACAATAAATGTTCAAAGTGAACTCCTTCATTTTCTATACATAATGTCACTTAGCTTCAGTTCTTTAATCGTATGTATGTGGACGATTTGTAAATACTCTATTTTTTGTTGTGTTTGCTGTGAAAGCTTACAAATCGATTTTTTAAGCGGTTGAGTTATTCTTAACATCTGCTATATTTTCAACTGTCCGTTTTAATGGCTTACCGCTACTTGGTTTTTGGGGCACAGGCCCTTGTTCACGGAATTTTGACATTTGACACTGATTCTTGTATTAATTGCCACAAACTGTCATATGTTACAAATTTGGAAATTATTACATGAACAATAAATATCTAACAGAGATTTGGTTGGTTTATGTTAATACGCTATACTATGAGATTCAAAAAGATTGTCAATTCCGCTCCCTATAGATCGTAACAGGGTGTAGGTATATGCCGCGTGTTTGTAATGAAGGTTTGAACTAAGTCAGTATTGGAACATAAGAAAGTAAACGGATCTGTCATAAATAAGGAAAACGTAACCTATATTTGAACTCGCATTATATAAACGACTATGGATCGGTGTTTCTGCTTGTAAAAATGAAATGTAATTAATTTAACTTTACTAAATTATAATTTTATAATTCAGTACTAACTGGTGTTTAACTAAATTTATTTATTACTTTAAATTATAACATACAACATTAAGTGACAAAACTGCATCTCTCAGTTCTTCTATGGTATGCATGCGGTTTCTATAGATCCTATTTTTTAGACAGCCAAACATGAAGTAATCTAATGGGGTTAAATCAGGCGATCTTGGTGGCCATCTTTGTGCTCTAACGACCCTGTCAGCAAAAAACTGTTGGAGATATTGGTAGGTTTGTCGAGCAGTATGTGCTGGAGCATTATTGTGCTGAAAATAACCTGCCTCAAGCTCATTTTCTTGTAACTCTGCAATAAACAATTCCAACATCTGTTGGTAACGTTGGGCTGTTACAGTTTCCTCGAAGAGAATTGGCCCTATTATTCGTTGCCTGGACATAGCTAACCAAACTCCAACTTTTATGGGATGCAATTGGGTTTTTCGAAATTCGTGTGGATTTTCTCCAGACCAGATACGAGAGTTTTGTGAATTGATATAGCATGTTAGATAAAACCAGGCTTCATCCGAGAAAAAATGATTTGTTTAGCAAGTTATCGTCCCTTAAATTGTTATTAAACCAATGACAATATTCCAATCGTCTATCGTGATCTAATGGTAATAATTCCTGTACCGTAGAAACTTTATAGGGATGAAAATGTCACTTTCTTTTGGCAGCTCATTGCGATGAAGTATAAGCCTATAAAATTATAAAATGTAATAAACTATTTCACTTAATGTTAATATGATTTTTTACCTGTTTGTTGAGCTGATTACCACAGATAAATTCCCTTTTTTCTTACAGTATTCAGAATACTATTGTTGGTGATATTAGATGTAAATATAAACGATTTGAAAAAAATTATAAGATAAACAATCGAAAGATACTACAACACGCACGCCAATGTCGCTAAATGTCAAGAAAATTCATTTAATGTATGAAATTTGTATGTAGGTAACTTCGCTCATCAAATTGGTAGTAAGTATAGATAAATTTTTCCGGAAAAAGTTTTTTTCTTACGACAATCATTTTGAATCACATGGTATATTATTTGACCTTAGTTGAGAAGACGATCCATTAACTTCCTAATACAAGGACAATATAAAAAAATAGTTTGTAACTTGAAAAAAAAAGCAATCGGATATTAGTGTATAGGAACTTTTTTTGTTATTTTTTGTTCCTCTATCTCATGGTGCTATGCATTGTAATTTTTTTTCTATGTCACCCTGTATAATGGGATGGCGCTGAATATTTCCTCACAGATTGGTGGTTGACAACTATTATTATAGTTGAAAAATCTTATTGACTTTTTCTCCAGCACATCTAATTGTAGTTGTAAACATTAATGACGATAGTAGATAGATAGATAGTTTATTCAGTGTTACAGTATCTAGTGCGTTGAGCATGTCAATATAAATAAAATAATAAAAAAAAAAGTAATATAACACAACACAAATAATTGTAGTAAAACTAGAGGGATGCATTTTGTATACAGAAAGAAATGACCTTTTTTAAAAGAATAGAAAAAATAAACAAATGCAAAAAAATGAATTTTGTAAAAACTTTTAAAAGCTGTTATACTTAAAGAAATATTTAAAAAAATGTTAAAAAGAGGTACAAAGTTTGGTAAAAATTGTAACTAAAATCAAAATTAAAAAAGCATAAAAAAGTAACAAACAGAAAAAATCTTATTTCAAGGCACATCGGTTTGAGAATGTTGTCTACTATTTTAAAAGATCTAATTATAGTAACAAATAGAATTTCGTGAATGAACCGATTACGTAAATAATACATGATTTTTATATTTCATTTCTTACAAGCAATTTTATCAACCTTAATAAAAATAGGTACTATCTAAAAATAATGTCTTTCATCACCCACTTTATTCAATATCAAATTTCAACAAGTTTTGTTTAATAGTTTTCATAATATTTAACTGTATCCATACATTTTAGCGATCCTGTATATTTCATATTACCTACGCTTCAACAACAAATAAGAACTTAATAATATCTATTGCTCATGTAGTAAACACGTGCATTAGCACGTGCTGAATGACCTGACCCTATTCGACAGAAAAGGATTTATTAGGTATTTATTAGGCCCACATACAGCACGACGACGTAATAAAACAGTGGTCCAGTATAGTATTGCCCGATTTTGCACTCATGTCTGTCAGTTCGAGATTCACTAGGTTTTATTACTTTTCGATTCAATACTTTATTTTTAGATAGTAGTTAATGTTAATTTAAATCATCGTACATTTTTTTGGGTATTACTTTAACAAATAGAACAAGACGTTAGATAACCTCAGTGATGACACGTGTGCGATTACGTTACTTACTACATATTATGTCTGCAATGGGACCGGGAGATAGCCTATATATATAAGCAGATAAAATCACAAAAATACAAAATTAATTTAAATATGTTTCGTATTTTTTCATTAGCCGGGTTTATTCCCTTCTGTGTCTTGGGAGCCAATATTTTATACATGGATCCGGTACCATCACCCAGTCATCTAATATGGAACGAGGTAGTGATTGGAGGCCTTCTGCAGAATGGTCACAACGTGACAATGATTGGATATTTTGACACCAAGGTCCAATCACCTAATTATACTGTGCTCAGGATGAATTGTAAGTATGCAGGTACTATGCAGAGGATTTCAATTCAAACGAGTCACCTTAAATAATAATAATAATTTTTTTTTGTAGCAGGAAAAATGCTTTATGCACCTCAGGCTGTTAGCCTGGTGTGTGGGACTCTCACCCACTAAAAAACTTCCCCTTTCAGACATGTATTTAGCGATCTGTCTCTCTCTTTTTTGTTGTTGGGACAATTTAGACGTACGAAGAGACCTTCTGACAGGCTCCTTGGCTTCCCAGCATCCTGTTTACGACGTTGTCAGGTGACAACGCTCTAAAGCTTGTCTTTCAGTTTGCCACCTAGAATACTCGAAAAAAGTGTGGTGAACGTCATCCTTAAGACGTATAGAATTTCCAAATTATCGTCAGTCAGCCTTGTACGATGTTTTGATTTATTAACTTTCATCATTGAAAAGAACTGTTCGCATTTATAAGTACTGCCAAACGCACAAATCAATCTTCTTGCGAATTTTCTAAGCTTCGGAAAATGGTCTCCTTCGAGGTATTTCTTGTAGAAATCGCACAACTCCACGTCTTCAAATTTAGATTTTAGGAGTGAGTTTTCTTGAAGCTCGATCAACTCGATTTGCAAGTGTATTGGAGCATTTTGTACATTATTTTGTTGGAGTAGCTATAAATTGAACTGTCTTCCATGTTTTTAAATCGCCAATCTGTTCGAAAATTACTCCGACAGTAACTGAGTTCTTCAGCATATTGAGCATAAGCAGTATTTCATACGAGAGAGCGTGGTGAAATGGTAACTGTTACCAGACAGCAACTGTGCCTCCCACAAGTGGGTTTTGTTTTGAAACGCTTTCAAACGGCTGTACAAATCATTTACTAACTGTCCTTGTTTTTGAAGTTTCTAATTTAAACCATTTAAATGGCCTGTAAGGTCGATCAGAAATGCTAAGTCACATATCCATTTTAGATCACTCAATTCAGATAGTGGTTTATCTTTTATTTGCATAAAATCTGCTATCTCATTTCTAAGCGCGTAAAACCGTTTCAGTATTTTTCCTTTGTTTATCCATCTGACTTCACAATAATATGTTACGTCGTCATATTCGACTGATATTTCATCCAAAAACGCTTTGAACTGACGATGGTTAAGCCCTCGGGATCGAATAAAATTGATGGTTTTTTACTACCACATTCATAACATTCTGGAGTCAAATGGACTTAGAACACAAGTTCTGTGGTGGATAATACAATGAAGGACTATCAAATCATCTTTTTGCACATTTAATTCAGTTGCTTTTCATACAAAATTCCGATGAAACCTTTACGTAAGCCGACCATAGAAGGTGCACCATCTGTGCATACACCAACTAATTTTGACCATGGCAAACCAAAACTTGTGAATACCTTTTCAACTTCATTAAAAATATCCTCTCCTGTAGTGGTTCCTTTTAGCAGCTGTAAGAAGCAATTCCTCAGTAATGTGAACTCTTTATCGACACTCGAGTAATATAGCCAGTTGAGCTGTGTCAGACAAATCGGTGCTCTCGTCTAATGCTATGGAAAATGATTCAAAACCAGCTATACGGTCAGTCAAAGTTGTTTTAGCCATTATTTTTATACGTCGGGCAACATTTCGTCTTGACAAACTAATCTTCTCAATCATTTTTCTTTTCAGGACACAAAAAAAATGCAAACTTCTAACACATTCTTGATAAATTTCCTTCGGCAATGATTTAATGACTTGCCAATTTTGAACCAACATAAATCGTTCACAACATTATGAAGTTATGTTCTTTGTTTATGAAATTTGCTGCGGTTTTCAAATTTGCGGTAGCCTTCTGGATTTTGTCTTTCTTATTTGTCTGTCAGTGAGTGCAGCATAGGATGCTTAGTTGAGTAATGCCTCTTTATATTGAATTCTTTCATCACTGAAAATGAATTCGTTACACAGCAAACAATAGGCTTACCATTGTGCAAGATAAAAAAGAATTCTTCAGTCCATTTTTCTTGAAACGGCAACCCTCTGCATCTACTTTTCGTTTCTTTCCACCAGACATCATTTTCGTTTACTTTCGTTGATAAACTTAATAACAAAATATAATTAGTAAGCACTCAAGATACACACAAAGTCACAAAGCAAATTGACGGCACTAACAATTCGCTAGGATATCGCTTGTCGAAGTTATCACCTCGGTAGCTCAAATAGAACTGAACTAAAGTTCGGGCCATCCACCCGCATATATAGACAAAATGAAGGAATGATCTAGAATCGTCTAGTGTAAAACATTTGAGAAGCTATAATCTTTTGTTGCGCCGCCAGTGAGGCGGCAAACATCAAAGGCTTTGATGTTTGCCGCCTCACTCTTTGATGATCGCCGCACTCGCTAGCTCGCTCGCTTGATTCCGCAGGAGCAAGCGACAAAACCCCATATCACTCGATCTTCCTCATTTGGAGTGAGTATGAGTAAGTAGTGTAATATTTTTTTTTAATTGGGTTTTTCAAAATGTCTCGCGGGCCATATGACCTAATTCATAATGAATAATAAATAACTGAATAATAACTGCCACAGTACTTATCTGATGAGCTGTTACCAAATGTACACTCCTTTTGAGCTGCTCGTGTGACTTAAGAAAGCACTGTACAATTTTTCTCAATTAAGATTATCGATTCAGAATTAAACAAAGAGATTTGTCCTACGTGGCATTTGTCCGCATTTTTCTGGCCACCGCGTATATAAATCACAGCAGGTAAAAAATTTATTTGAGGTGGGCTGGTTTCAATTGAAATGCACTGCATTGTTATTCGTGAATGAGCTATCGCTAACCCACAATCAAAAATCGATTTTCTATTTGAAATTTTGCAGATGGTGATTTGGGCTTAGGCAGCCACATACTTGAGGAAAATTCACCAATGACAGAGTTGATAATGTTGTGGCAACTCGTCACTGCATTCACAGATGCAGCGTATGCATCAGACGCGTTGGAAACATTACTGAATTATCCCAGAAATACGTTTGACCTGATAATTTTCGATGTGGGTTGCCTATACTTCTATCCGTTGATAGAACATTTCGGGAATCCCCCAGTCGTAGCTGTGTCACCTTTCAGCATACCTTCGTATATTTTAAACGCGCTAGGGGCTGAATTTTATTCCTATTACCATGTGGGCTTCGGATATGCCGATCAGATGACCTTCTGGCAGAGACTGATAAATTACGGATTGTACATCACTGATTACGTTCTGGAATACCGCTTCAATTTAAACCTAGAAGAGAAGGCAAAGAAAAGGCTTGGCAGACCTGATATTATGTCGTTAGCGGAAGCTCAAAAGAAATTTAATGTATTACTAGCGAATTAAGATCCAATCCTTGACTTGCCTCAACCCTTACCACCACACATCATACCTGTTGGAGGATTGCACGTGCAGAGACCAACAGAATTGTCTGAGGTTAATTTTTGACTAATTTAAAAACATTTTACTTTGAATTAAAAGATTGTGTAGGATTTGCAGAAGATACTAGACGATTCCAGAGACGGAGTGATATTTTTCTCATTGGGGAACAACATACGATGGGCGTGGTTGCCTAATGATGTGAAGAAGGCGTTTTTGACAGCGTTTTCAAAGATGAAGCAAACTGTATTGTGGAAATATGACCAAGAAGATCTGGAAAATGTTCCGAAAAACATCGTTATCAAAAAGTGGTTTCCCCAAAGCAGTATTCTAAGTATTTCACTGAATATTTGAAATAGTCATGTTTGCTAAACGTAAAGTGTTATATATTTCAGGTCATCAGAATGTAAAATTATTCATAACACATGGTGGCGCTTTGAGTTCTCGCGAAGCTGTTTATCATGGTGTACCAGTGCTAGGAATACCGCTCTTTATGGATCAGAGGAATAATATTGTCAAAATTGAGGCCAAAATGGGTGGGAAGCGGTTAAAATTATCAGACATAACGGAAGATAAGTTGGCGAAGACCATCTCGGAACTTATAGACAATCCGATGTAAGGAAAATAAGATTTGAAATTCTTTAAACGAAAAGATAAATGAATCTCTTCGACAGCTATTCGGAACGTATGCGCATATATTCAGAAGCCTATCAAAGCCGTAAAGAAAATCCTTTAGAGACGGCAATGTTTTGGATCGAATTGGTTTTGAAGCAGAAGGATTTGAGTTACCTGTGGCCAAAAGCGAGGGATATGAACTTTTGGGAACGGCAGAATTTAGATATTTTCTTGTTTGTATCACTTGTATTGACATCTATATTGTTCCTATTCTTTAAATTAGTAAACTGGGCATTCACTAAGATATTTTCGATGAAGCCCCAACAGAAAGTAAAACTGAATTGATTTAAATTTTTAGAATTTTATTTGACCAATAAAAATTCCTAGGCAAAGAAACCACTGATTTGCGAAAATTTAGACATTTCAAGCTAGCAAACAATTTTTGTCATACATTATGACCTTTAATATGCTCAAATTTAAATTTATTCCAATTATATTTCTGCTAAATATTTGTCAACATTTCACGGTAAATATGTCAGAAATATGTTATTATAAGTTCCTACCGTTAAGCAAGTTATTCGGAATACTCTGTACAGGATACTTCAAAATGTTTCCTTATTGTTAGTAAAATTCATTTAATTGTGCACAACATACACCTTAATTAGCAGTGTTTATTACACAGTAGCAAACGAACACATTGTTCTCGTTATATGACAGCATTAATAAATAAAGAAATATTATGTGATTAAATAAATTTACTGTCATATTTCATAGTTTTGCAATGTTTGGGAGAAGGTAGCGTATCGGGGTACTCTAGGAGTGCGCACGGGATATTGAGGCGTAGAGGTATAGATGTTATGTGTATCCGTCGTTGCGACCGGTGTTTTCAGGATACTTCACACTCAATGCCTGGGCCTGGTATCTAGTCGGCGTTGATTACTGATATAATTTCAATCAGTATAATAATTTGCTGGTATTACCTACTGAAACCTAATAACTAGTAAATACCTTACATATGTTTGTTAATGTACATACCTACCATGTTCATATATTATAGACACAATAGCGCTGACTCTAAGTATTATTTCAAAGTTTTTTAAACCAATAATAATCCTTTAATATTAGATAACACGTAAGTACTTACCTTCGAATATTTTAATAGTAGCATCTGTGCATCAGTCCCATTCCACCCCATTCTCTAAGTAGTTACGAAAAGGCTGGGGTATCCATTTAGATTTACTTACACTCACAACCAACAACACTGTTCGCTGGTCAATCAAAAAGTGACGCCAAGTAAAGCGTATGTATATGCAAAACTTCCTAAACCCCCCTTAAAAACAGGGAACCAATGACAGATAAGTTTTAGTGCAATAAATGGTGGGGTAAAATTCGTTTCAAATGTTTCAATATTATGGTAATTTCAATTTGATATTTCTTGTTTTCATTACAAAACATTTAATAATTTTATATAGTAATTCATTATACCAAACGTATAAGGGATTTTATTTTGAATCCCCAGACTTTCTCACTATGATTGCATAGATTTATTCCTTACAACAATAACAATGTTCATTTGGAGAAAGTATGCTTCAATGCAAATATTTATACTATTTGTTCTAAGAGTATATTGTGTTTTCAGAGTATTTACTCTTATATTCTAACCAACAAGATTTAGTTCATTTAAATGTACCATGTGATTCAAAATGATTGTCGTAAGAAAAAAACTGTTCTCCGGAAAAAATTATCTATACTTATTACCAATTTAATGAGCGAAGTTAGTTACATACAAATTTCATACATTAAATGAATTTTCTTGACATTTAGCGACATTGGTGTGGGTGTTGTAGTATCTTTCGATTATTTATCTTATAATTTTTTTCAAATCGTTTATATTTACATTTAATATCACCAACAATAGTATTTCTGAATACTGTAAGAAAATAAGGGAATTTATCTGTGGTAATAGCTCAACAAACAGGTAAAAATCAATATTAACATTAAGTGAATAGTTTATTACATTTTATAATTTATAGGCTTATCATACACTTCAGCGCAATGAGCTGTCAAAAGAAAGTTACATTTTCATCTCATAAAGTTTTTACGGTACGGAATTATTACCATTAGATCACAATAGGCGATTGGAATATTTGTCATTGGTTTATAACAATTTAAGGGACATGACTTGCTAAACAAAATCATTTTTCTCGGATGAAGCCTGGTCTGATCTAACAGACTATATCAATTTACAAAACTATTGATCTGGTCTGCAGAAAATCCACACGAATTCGAGAAAACGCAATTGCATCCCGTAAAAGTTGGAGTTTGGTTAGCTATGCCAGGCTACGAATAATAGGGCAATTTTTCTTCGAGGAAACTGTAGCAGCCAACGTTACCAACAGATGTTGGAATTGTTTATTGCAGAGTTACAAGCAAATGAGCTTGAAGCAGGTTTATTTTCAGCAACGATAATGCTCCAGCACATACTGCTCGACAAACTGCAATATCTTCAACAGTTTTTTGCTGACAGGTTGTTAGAGCACAAAGATGGCACCAAGATCGCCTGATCTAACCCATTAGCTTACTTCTATGTTCGGCTATCTAAAAAAAAGAATCTATAGAAACCGCATGCATACCATAGAAGAACTGAGAGATGCAGTTTTGTCACTTAATAATTATACTAATTGTATGTTATAATTTAAAGTAATAAATAATTTAGTTAAACACCAGTTAGTATGAATTGTAAAATCATAATTTAGTAAAGTTAAGTTAATTACATTTCATTTTTACAAGCAGAAACACAATCATAGTCTTTATTAATGCAGAAGGTCAAATATAGGTACGTTTTTCTTATTTATGACAGAATCCGTTTTACTTTCTTATGTTCCACACTGACTTAGTTCAAACTTCATTACAAACACGGGGCATATACCTACACCTGTTACTATCCTATAGGAGCGGAATGACATCATTTTGAATCTCTGTGTATATTAAGTTTCGAATTTCCTGAATACATAAGACAAATATTCAGATTGGTTTACTATTATTTTTTATGTGTTAGTAGCCCTGCAAAAAAGTCTCAATTCTTAAGCACACCCAGTTGAAACACATATTATAAAAATATCTATTTTATATTTTACAAATATTATATGTATGAGAATATTTCAACATAAACACACATTTATATAATATTTGTTTATAACTGTGCATATATATTTAAAAATCATATTTATTATACATGGAAACAATATTTATATCAACACATTCAAACCAAAGTTAACATTCACATTAAGCAATATTTATAAAATATTGCGAGTTTAATATTGATTGCAAATATTTTTTGAATATTTATTTTATAATCGTTTTCCAATATCTTATTTTGGTTTTACGAAAATATTTATTTAATATTATTTTATATGGGAAATATAATCATGTAGCACACAATATTTATACAACATGAATTTAATATTTAACAACTATTATATCTACATACATGATAAATATTATCAGGTTTTACTTAACAACAAAAGTAGTGTTTTGTTACACTTTGGATATTCATGTAAAAAACAAAGCACAGATTGGGTTGGTCATAATTTCGGTTATCTATTAAAAATTTTAATTCATGGCTTCTAACAGCATTTTAATCGAATATCTTAAACATTTATATATAATTCGTGTTCGTAATATTGAAAGAATTAATAATATATTTTTAAGTAGAATAACGCATGTACAAAATATACTCTATTTTAACAAAAATTAATATCTTTCTCTTATTATTTTAATTTGTATTTGAAGTATTAAATTACTGGCTTTAGGTTTTACAAATTTTTCATCTGCGGTTGTCCAATCCTACTTGCTGTTTTGAGTCACGTGAGTTAGTGCATATATCGTATCGTAAACAAGCGACAAGCACGTGTGCATCACGTGAGTGGTGAGTGGAGTCATAGCAGTGGAGTCATAGCAGTGGTGTGTAGTTTTGTGGTCCATGATTGTGGGTTATAAGAACAGAAGTCGTGAATAAACATTGCACTGGTTATAATTGACAACTGGTAAGTATCTAATTATAAATTTAATAGGTTTAAGAACTGTTACACGCAGTGTTACTGCATGTTTACAAAAATAATGTTACAGGATAGAGGTATGTCGTCCAACTCGAAATTGTCATAAGTATCATTTGGTCAAACACACACTTAAAAAATATGAAATTAGCAGCCTACAGAATGGAGATATCCATAACAAATATCAAAAAATCGGAACATATTGGGGATATTGCAAATATAGCAAAACAGCAATTGAGGTAAGAGGAATGGTTACACGATGCAGTACATTAACAAGATTTTTTTGTAGTAAAGATGACAGAAGGATGAAACAACGAGAATGAGACGAATGCTGTTATGACAGCGTTGATACAGGTAGGCAAGGCTTTTTAAAAGTAGACAATAATTGCAATAATTATATACATGTTTGTATTGTTTTATTTAATTTGTTTCCTTAATACAATAGTTGCATAAAACTTCCATCAAGGTTTAAAATACTGCAAAATATATATTACGTGAATATTTCGATTTTAGCTATCAGCGGTCTAGAGTCTACGAGCACCCCAGTTTTAGTGGTAAGTTGTACAGTATATGAGTAGTAAGATGTTTTTATACAAAAGTTGATGTGTTGCAAGATGTCTTGAGGCGATTGTTGGTGTGAATATTTGCTGATAAACAATGTCCAATTGTTGTATAAAATGTAATCCAGTTGCCACAAGAATGAGATCGACATATGAGGGTACCAGATGAATCATTAAAAAGACAGATCAGTAATACCTAGCGCAATCAAATCTTGTATATCTAACTAATGGCATTTGAATTATTTAATCTTTGAAATAAAAAAATTAGCACACTTTTTTTATCTTATGAAGTATCCGTCCAGCATTAACCTTTTTTTTGTATATGTATGTTGTTAATATGTAGAGTATGTTAAGAATTACTGGTTATCTTGTGTTGCTTAAATATTGTTAATCCATATTTTTTATTTTGCAGTAGAACCTCTCATTACCGGAATTATATTGACAAAAAAAGTTCATATGTAATATTTTATGTCTTCTCGATATCAGGATTTTTCATTATCCAGACATGTTAACCTTCAATTAGTCCGGATACTGGAGGTTCTACTGTACATAGGAATGGTGTTGTGACATAATCTCATATGTAATTTTCTAAGTTTTACAGCAATAATTAGAAAGTGTTTATTGGCGTCAACATGCCTAACTGAACCACACTCGATTCCAAATTGTTTCCTATTCGATTTGAGATCAGATTTGAGTTCTGATATTTAAATCAATGCTTTATAATTATTGTTGCAAATGGAAAATCATATAGCAGATACTTTCACGAGACCATCCACATGTATATGGATTAGCAATATTAAAGCAACATAAGAAACCAGTATTTCTCAATATGCCTATATATTAATTACAATATTTTCGAATAAAAAATCTGTCATTTCCTATATGGAATATATATTTGAAAAAAATATTATACCTATATAAGAAATAAATATATACTACATATGTATTGGATAATATGCGAGAAATATTAGTTAGCAATATTTATGAAATAAAAAAAAATCTGTCACTTCCTATATAAAATATATATTGGCAAAAAAATATTTTACTAATATTTGGTGCTACCTGGGAATTTTCCTATTTTAAATACAGATTCGGTAACAACCGTTTGTGGGTTTACACTTAGCAAAACAGCATTACTTTAACTGAATTGGAGGGAACTTGCGACTTTCCAAAAAAAGAAACACAGATATAGCTGTCTACATACAACCTGTAAGGTTAGAACATATTAAATCTGACGCAAGACTTTTGTCTCATATAGTACATCAAGGAGCCTAGCCTGGATTTATGTGTTTATATAATTGTGAATACTTCTCTAAATACTAAGTCAAACTACGTAGTACTGCATTTTCCCACCAGTAAAATATTTATCCTTGACATCTTAAATTTGAATTCGTGTGCTACTGATTGACCACTGTTTAGTACGAAACTGGCATTCATTACTTAATCTCTGTTATTGCACGCTGTTCGCGTATCAGATTAAAATATCGAAAAGCTATAAATATGCAAATGTGCTTAAATACGTAGACGGTTTAAGATTTAGCGTGTGAATATATCTTTTTACGTATTTACCAGGATCTGTGGCGCGTGTTTGCCCGAAATTAATATGTTGCGAATTGTTTTATGCATCGCGTTTGTGCCTTATTGTGTTTTGAGTGCAAATATATTATACTTGGATACGATACCATCCCCCAGTCATCGTATATGGAACGAAGTGGTGGTAGGAGGCCTTCTGCAGAATGGTCACAACGTGACTTTGATCGGATATTTCGACACGAAGATTCAATCACCTAACTATACTGTAATTAACATTAATTGTAAGTATAAAACCTAATTAACTTTTGATATTTAATAATCAAAAATAAAAATATAATTATCATAAGTAAAAGTTCAGCTGAATAGGGGACAAAAGCACAAATTACTTAGCAGTAGTAAAAAAGAGATCCTAAACGCTGATACTAACAAGAAGCAATTTAATTGTAAGTTACTTACGGTCTGCTTCATACCGGTAATTTATGAAGTTACTTATGATAATTGAACTGAAGTAGTTAAGCCAAAGAATATATGTAGTAAGCAAAGATTTGGCCTTGTCAAGTAGTAAGTTTATTGCTGTGAGTGAACTATTCTATAATAGCAATCACACCTTCATAATTAATATAAGCTATTTAGATTACTTGTGATAAGGAAAGAGAGTATCATTAATGCCCGTTCATTAAATACCTGATATATAGAAGGTAATGATTTGCTATAAATATACAATATACTTACCTTAAATTTGTTGTTCAACTATAGGTAGTGTAGGAAACGAGGAAGTTTAGTGAATATTTATTAAATAGCTTACTGTGTACTCTGTGTGAATAATTGATAAAGTACAAAAAAAAAGTTCCGCAAATCTTGATTATTTATGCAACCGCAACTATAAGTACTGCGTACCGAGCATGCGTAATCAAAATTGTTTACAAATAATTTTTAATTAGTATTCAGTGTGCTGTAGCTTCGATTGCATTAATAATTGAAGATTAAATTCGCATTTATTTTGCTAAGAGATGGTACATAATACTTATTACTTAAGAAAAAGAGCAGTATTATTAGTAATAGTTTTATTTTGTATGGGACAAACACAGTGACTACCTGATATGAATGAAAGATATTGGTTTACTTTTATAACAGTTTTTTTTTTAACAATTTACAACGTAATGACTCATAAAATATATTCCTTAATAATGAAAAAATGAACAAAGCAATAATAAAAGATAAGGTAAATGGGACCGCTCTTGAAACGTTATTTAGTTATTGAAATTATTGAAATCTAAACAAAGGACAAAGAGAAATATGGCTTTGAAGTTACAACTAATAACAAACAAAGAAATAATATACCTGGGCGGTAAACTGCGATTTCTGTTGGTTCTTTGCACTGGGCGTGTCTCGGCGAGTTGATCCTCTGTTGGCGTACGTGGCGGTTATGTCGGTGATCGCCTCGAAAACGGCTACTTCGTCGGGGTATCCCTAACTGCAGGTGGTATTTGAACTGTCACTCATCTAGCGGCGGCGTCCACACTTTAACTTCACCAGCGGGCGCAGATTATCATTACAATGATGGGGAATTCAAATATCCCACCACGTGGTTTAAAACTGCAATCTTGAAACATCCAATTGCTTATAGGCTCGGTACTTCTTCTTTCGCTGGGATTCTTTATACGGATGGGGACTTGAGTTAACGCACCCGGTATTTTTAATATATTTGCGTTCCAACTGGCCTACAATGGCCGTACTCCTTGGTCACCTTTTTTCGACGACCTTTTCCTACGTCCGTAACTCTTACTTGACGCTAGTACGCACCTGCGCGCATAGCTGTCTCGGAGACTATTTTATTACTCCGCCACATTAGCCAATCAGGAATAGTAAAACAATCACGGGGTGGCAGCAAAACTCAAATAATCATAGTTGTGGCAAGTTGTTACCTATTTAAGAAAATACATGAGGTTAATAGCGATCAGCATTGTTGTTACTTCTACTAACCATGTGCTGTAGTTAAATACAGTACCAGTAATCACAAGTAATACGTTACTTACCACAAATTTGTCAGGTACGTTGTGTAATAGCCGTTAATAAAAGCACTATTTACAGTAACAACTTGCATCAGGGAACACGGTATAGTTGCAGGTATTAATTAACGAGAATAGTTCCAAGTAAAACTTTATCTATTGTAAATAATTTTTTATCAAGCAAACACTTTACTTAGCCCATTTTTCTCAGTGTATCTATCCAGCGAGTATTTTTTTTTTACATTTAAGTAAAATATTCGATTTTGTTTTTAATTGGATTGAGTCTTTTTTGCGAAATAGAACCCAATATGTTAATATCTTACACAACAACAATACTGCCTTCAAAAATGTTTGCTTCTGAAGTTTTGCCAATGAATGTTGGAGTTCCACAAGTATCAATTTTAGGTCCTATACTCTTTTTACTTTATATTAACGATTTTTTTCCTTTGAAATTGAACGAAGTTACAATCATTTTATATGCAGATGACATTGCATTAGTAGTGACAGATAAAGATGATCAGATTTTGACTGATACTTGGAATAATTTATTGAGTAATGCATCTACATGGTTTGCAATGAATAGGATTCTTGTCAATGAAGAGTTATTTACGTTTTCATCACTGTCAGCTTCAGCCTGCGCCAGGTTTTTACTTAGACTTGTCACTGGATGGCAAATAGCTTAACAATACGGATTATAGGTACTAAATTTTTAGGTGGGTGGGTAGATCGGTCTGTCGAGTGCAATTTTACTTATATTGTACGTGCAATACACGGAATAGAGCATGCGCTATTTTTATTGCACGTAATAAAAAAATTGCGAACTGTAAAGCGGCCTTTAATCAATGATTGATATATACAGGGTGTTTTAAAACATCGTTTAAAGAGGATTTTAAGGGCATATAGTACGATCGAAAATAAGGTTAAAAGTCATAATAAACATATGTTCACAAATCAACCGTTTACGAGATAACAGCGAGTGTTCCTAGTAGTACATGGATATCAGTAAACAGGTGTTTATCAGCTATTGTTTTATGACAGTTCAATTTGACGTTTTGTGCAATTTGTAGCAATTACAATGGTTGCGTATTCTAATGCTGAAATGAGCGATATGGTGTTCATGTACGGTAGTGCTAATGGGAATTCTTTACAAACACGCCGCTTCTATGCTGAAACGTTTCCTGATCGCCAACTGCCTTCGCATGTGATGTTTCAGACGGTGTTTCAACGACTAAGAGAAACTGGTTCGTTTGAGAAGCGGTCTTCTGATACTGGACGGCAGAGAATAGCATGTACTCCACAGATAGAACATCGAATTTTGAATATTATTGATGAAAATCCCGAAACTAGTGTTAGAAGAATTTCGACTCAAGTGGGTGTAAGCAGCAATCTTGTTTTGGAAAACTCTTCATGAGCAACTATACCCCTACGATATCCAACGGGTACAAGCCCTTACTGCTCCGGATTATCAAGCGAGAAGGGCTTTCTGTGAGTGGTTTTTGCGAACAGCTGCTGATCCGCCAGATTTCGCTGATAACATCCTTTTCACTGATGAAGCTGCTTTTACTAAAAATGGAATATTTAATTTCCACAACAATCACGTTTGATGTGACAAGAATCCTCTTGCTACCATTGAAGCCAGGCACCAGCAACGTTTCTCTCTAAACATCTGGTTAGGCATGATAGGGGAACGGTTGTTAGGACCGATTGTTTTGCCACAACGCTTAACAGGTCCTGCATACCTCGAGTTCTTGGAAAATACTTTTCCTGAACTTTTGGAAGATTTACCTATAAATCTAAGACTGAACCTCTGGTTTATGCAAGATGGAGCTCCACCACACTTTACGCGTGCTGTTAGGGAACATCTTAACAATGGATTTCCTGGGAGATGGATAGGGCGAGCAGGTCCCATTGCTTGGCCTCCAAGGTCTCCTGATCTAAACCCGTTGGACTTTAGTATCTGGGGTTATTTGAAAAGTTCAGTGTACGCAATACCGGTAAAGGATATTTCAGAGTTGCGCCAACGAATAGGACACTGTTGCTAGATAATACGAGAAAAACCCTTGTTTTTTTGAAAGAGTGCGCGCTTCCTTTGAAAGCAGATGTAGATCCTGTGTCGAAATAGAAGGACGTCATTTTGAACATCTTCTTTAGTTATAATATATTTTATGTTAAAATGCAATAACATCTTAATAAAAACCGCTAAACAAACTTATTCTGCAATTGCGATAAAATCACTGTTATCTCCTAAACAGTTAATTTGTGGACATATGTTTATTATGACTTTTAACCTTATTTTCGATCGTACTACATGCCCTTAAAATCTTTAAATGATGTTTCAAATCACCCTGTATTTATCTTTCTCTTAATAGCCAATGTAGAATTAATAGAAAAGTCTTAAAATTAGGAGACCTTCTCATAACATAACATTTTCAGATACTTTCAAATTTGAAGAGTTTGATATGGAGAGTCTCATGGACGGTGAGCATTCGCCAATCGCGCAAATAGGAATGCTCTGGGACGTGACCACGGTGCTCATAGATGCCGCGTATGAATCGGAAGCTCTAAAAGCATTACTAGATTACCCTAAAGATAAGTTCGACCTGATAATCTTCGATGTATTCTGCATGTATCTTTACCCGCTGATAGAATATTTCGACAGTCCTCCAGTCGTAGCAGTTACACCTTTTACCTTGCCTGCGTATATTTTAAATTTGATGGGAGCAGAATTTTATCCGTATTATCCAGTATGGTCTTCACTCTATTCAGATCGGATGACTTTCTGGCAGAGGCTGACGAACTATGGATTGTACATCGTAGAATATGTTATGCAACATCGTGCGAATTCACTGGTAGAGGTGAAGGCTAAGGAACGATTTGGAGCTAATATTATGTCGTTGATGGAAATCCAAAAGAAATTTAACGTACTACTAGCGAATTACGATGCAATCCTTGATTACCCTCAACCTTTACCACCACACATCATACCAGTTGGAGGTTTGCAAGTGAAAAGACCGGTAGAACTGACTGAAGTAAGTACTTAATTAATTTAAAATTATTTTTCAAAAATAAAAATATTCTGTAGGATTTGCAGAAGATATTGGACGATTCTAAAGATGGAGTAATACTTTTCTCATTGGGGACCAACGTGCATGGCCGTGGTTTCCTAATGATGGGAAGAAGGCATTTTTGACAGCATTTTCCAAGATGAAGCAAACTATATTGTGGAAATACGACCAAGAAGATCTGGAAAACATTCCGAGGAACGTCATTATCAGGAAGTGGTTCCCTCAAAGCAGTATTCTAAGTATTTGATCCAAAATCCGATGGTGCTGATTTATCTTAAGCTTTGATATTTATTTCAGAACATAAAAATGTAAAACTATTCATAACCCACTGTGGTGCTTTAAGCACCCAAGAAGCTATCTATAATGCAGTACCAATGCTAGGAATACCATTCTTTGGAGATCAGAATAATAACGCTGTGAAAATTGAGTCCAAAATGATCGGAAAACAATTAAAATTCACTCAGATAACTGAAGATGCTTTGTCGAAGATAATCTCGGAAATTATAGATAATCCCATGTAAGAAAAACATAAAACAGATATCGTTCATTAAATAAAATATGAATCAATTTCTTTAACAGTTATTCAGAGCGCATACGCAAATATTCAGAAGCCTACAGAAGTCGTAAAGAAAACTCCCTTAGAGACGGCAATGTTTTGGATCGAATTGGTTTTGAAGCAGAAGGATTTGAGTTACCTGTGGCCAAGAGCGAGGGATATGAACTTTTGGGAACGGCAGAATTTAGACATTTTCTTATTGTTATTCCTTGTATTGTCATTTATATTATTTATATTGTTTAAGTTAGTAAAATGGGTATGCATCAAGATATTTTTGGGAAAATCCCGACAGAAAATAAAAGTTAGTTAATTTAAATGGATTAACCTTATTTCACCAGTACAAATCCCAACCAAAAAGTTACTATATGGTTCTTACCATATTCACGCACATGGTCACCCTTAGATTTAGGGCATTTCTTTGGAAATTCCATTTTAACATTTAATAACAATGTAAAATATCTAAACATCCGAAATCTGAAAGAGGCCAAATTAAACATTATACAGGGTGATTCTTAATGTATGCGACAAACTTTAAGAGCTGATTCCTGAGGTTATTTTGATCATAAAAGTTCATATGAGTATATGTCCAAAACGGTTTGGTTTTAAAGTTATTGAATGTTTAATAATAAATTATGAAACTATAACTACACACGATATAATATCACAGTTGGTTCTTCAAAAACTATTGTGTTGAGAGGGAATTGTTTATTTGTCAAATATTTGTCAATGTTGTCAGAGTATTCATTCAGTTATTGGCCAGTTTCTGTTTTCTAAAATGAATTACACGAATGCTGAGATGTGTGATATGCATTTCGTTTACGATCTTGCCAATGGAATTCGCGTGCTGCTAGACCGTCTTTATGAAGAACGATACCCGAACCGTATCATCCCGCATCATTCAATATTTGCCCGTCTTCACCAACGTCTTAGTGAACGGAAAATTTAAAAAAAGCGAACGACTGATAAAGGGCACCCATCTACAGTGAAGAACTCCACAAGTTGAAGAAATGGTACTAAATGAAATTGAGGACATCCTCAGACAAGCACCAGAAAAATTGCGTTTGCTTTAAACATTAGTCAGGCCACAGTTTGGAAGAATATTGAAAGGTCAAACTGTTGTACCCATATCACATTCAACGGGTGCAGGCACTTTTGCCGGCAGATTTTCCGCAAAGAGTGGCTTTTTGTCAATGGATGTAACAGAAAATCGCTCAAAATCCTGACTATTTGGTTCAAATATGCTTCACCGACGAGGCTACTTTCTCTAGAAACGCGATAATTAATTTTCATGATAATCACATATGAGCCGAAGAAAATCCGCACGAACTAGTGAATGCCCGTCATCTACATAAAATTCTCTGTCAATGTGTGGGCAGGAATTGTTGGAGATCACTTGATAGGTCCACATTTTTTACCGATGCGGTTAAATGGCGAGGTATACTATAGCAGTAGTATATCAGTACAGATAGTACTACTACGATATGTTTCTAATCGCAGTTACTTTACTTTTGGGCTAATCATGTAACTAAATCGATAAACAAAGATTACGTGAGATAATACATCCGCAACATCATTATTTTCACACAGTTTTATCAATACAAAATACATAATATACACCTATGTTATCGTGCATATTCCTCGCTTTTTTTTAATAGATAGAACACATAAACAAAAAGATAACCTCTGTAATAACATCGTGCATATAATATTTAATTTTTCGCAATTCGTCCTATCGTCAGTAGACCTTTACTAGCTCAGATAAATACATTTTTTGTTTACGAACTAATTATGTTATTACTATTTTTGTTGAGCGCTTTTGTTCCTTATCGCGTTCTGAGTGCCAACATATTATTCTTGGACGCGGTGCCATCTCCCAGTCATCATATATGGAACGAAGTCCTGGTCAGTGGCCTCTTGCGGAATGGTCATAACGTGACTTTGATTGGATATTTCGACACTAATATCGAATCACCAAACTACACTGTAGTCAAAATAAATTGTAAGTAAATTGTAGTGTAAAAAGTAATTTTGAAGCAAGATGGCATTCTTCTATACCAAAGTGTTTAAAATATTCTGTGGAATTTGACTCATTCAATCTACCTAACTCCCGATTAACTATATTCCACTTAGTTTTAGTTCTGTTTGCAGACAGTAGCACTTTATTGTTATTATATTGCTTTAGAGATAGATTCAATAAATTATTGTAGTGTTTTTTTTAAACTTCGTTTTGGATATTTGAGTTCAGGATAGATAGATGATAAGTCTCTAGCTAAGTCGGCCGGCTTCGCTTATCTTCGCCATATGCGCTTATAGCGTCCCTCTGGGGCACACGATATCGTGTCCCCCAGATCGAGTTCGGCACCATTCAGTGAGCCCCCAACATTATACCAAATCTTATTAAGATATTTTTTTGATTCGATGCAGTGTTCTAGAGATATTTCGTTGTCTCAAGATAAAAAACTCACCCAGTATATAATTGCAAAAGCCACCTCTACCCAATTAAATGTGGTGTCAATACATAACACTCTCCAAAAAACGTTGTTATCACCTATTTTTTTTGTGGAAAGTGATAATAAGATATCAATAGTCTCGATAAGATCTGTTTCAGATGAGGCGATTAGTTAATTCCACTAGTTAAACGGACGGTCGTCAAGGAGTATATTGATATGAACCCTTTCACATGGAGTTAACTTGTCCGCTAACTTGTTCCCACGACGTCCTATAAAAAAGGTCCCTATGATACCTGCCATACCGAATGAATAATTAATAAATGATCACTCGATACAATCACAATCATGGATCCATTCGATTATCGAAATCATTCGCTACTAGATAACAACAACGAGTCCTTTCTTTTTTTTTTATAGACGTTGTATAATGTAGAATATATGCGGGCCGGATCCGGCCCGCTGTAAGATTTGACCGGCCCGCGAGACATTTTGAAAAACCCAATTAAAAAATATATTATAGCTACTTATTCATACTCACTCCAAATGAGGAAGATCGAGTGATATGGGGTTGTCGCTTGCTCTTGCGAATCAAGTGAGCGAGCAAGCCGAGTGGCGGCGATCATCAAAGAGTGAGGCGGCAAACATCAAAGCCTTTGATGTTTGCCGCCTCACTGGCGGCGCAACAAAAGATTATAGCTTCTCAAATGTTCTACACTAGACGATTCTAGATCATTCCTCAATTTGCCTATATAAGCGAGTGGATGGCCCGAACTTTAGTTCAGTTCTATTTGAGCTACCGATGTGATAACTTCGACAAGCGATATCCTAGCGAACTGCCAGTGCCGTCAATTTGCTTTGTGACTTTGTGTGCATCTTGAGTGCTTACCAATTATATTTTGTTATTAAGTTTATCGAACGAAAAGTAAACGAAAATGATGTCTGGTGGATAAAAACGAAAAGTAGATGCAGAGGGTCGCCAGTTTCAAGAAAAATGGACTGAAGAATTCTTTTTTATCTTGCACAATGGTAAGCCTATTTGTTTGCTGTGTAATGAATCCATTTCAGTGATGAAAGCATTCAATATAAAGAGGCATTACTCAACTAAGCATCCTATGCTACACTCACTGACAGGACAAATAATAAGAGACAAAATCCAGAAGCTTACCGCAAATTTGAAAAACCGGCAGCAAATGTTTCGTAAACAAAGAATACAACTTCATAATGTTGTGAAAGCTAATTTTATAGTTAGTTCAAAATTAGCAAAGTCATTAAAACCATTTGCCGAAGGAGAATTTATCAAGGAGTGTATGTTAGAAGTTTGCAGTGTTTTGTGTTCTGAAAAGAAAAATTAATTTGAAAAAATTAGTTTGTCAAGACGAACTGTTGCCCGACGTATAGAAATGATGGCTAATGATATAAAAACAACTTTGACTGACCATATGCCTTGGTTTTGAATCATTTTCCATAGCATTAGACAAGAGCACCGATTTGTCTGACACAGCCCAACTGGCTATATTTACTCGAGGTGTTGATAAAGAGTTCACTGTTACTGAAGAATTGCTTGCTTTACAGCCGCTAAAAGGAACCAGGGCATTTTTAATGAAATTGAAAAGGTATTCACAAGTTTTGGTTTGCCATAGTCGAAATTAGTTGGTGTATGCACAGATGGTGCACCTTCTATGGTCGGCTTACGTAAAGGTTTCATCGGAATTCTGTATGAAAAACAAACTGAATTAAATGTGCAAAAGATAATTTGATAGTCCTTTATTGCATTATCCACCAACAGAACTTGTGTTCTAAGTCCATTCGACACCAGAATGTTATGAATGTGGTAGTAAAAACCATCGATTTTATTCGATCCCGAGGGCTTAACCATCGTCAGTTCAAGGCGTTTTTGGATTAAATATCAGCCGAATATGACGACGTAACATATTATTGTGAAGTCAGATGGTTAAGCAAAGGAAAAATGCGGAAACGGTTTTACGAGCTTAGAAATGAGATAGCAGATTTTATGCAAACAAAAGATAAACCACTATCTGAATTGAGTGACCCAAAATGGATATGTGACTTAGCATTTCTGGTCGACCTTACAGGCCATTTGAATGATTAAATTTGAAACTTCAAAAACAAGGACAGTTAGTAAATGATTTGTACAGCCGTTTGAAAGCGTTTCGAAACAAAATCCGCCTTGTGGGAAAGCACAGTTGCTGTCTAGTAACAGTTACCATTTCACCACGCTCTCTGCGTATTGAAAATACTGCTTATGCTCAATATGCTGAAGAACTCAAGTTACTGTCGGAGAAATTTTCGAACAGATTTAGCGATTTTAAGAACACGAAGACAGTTTCAATTTTATTAGCTACTCCAAACAAAAAGTAATGTACAAAAATCCAATATAACTTGCAAATGGAGTTGAAACGAGCTTCAAGAAAACTCCACTCCTAAAATCTAAATTTGAAGACGTGGAGTTGTGCGATTTCTACAAAAAAATACCTCGAAGAAGACCATTTTCCGGGACTTAGAAAATTCGCACAGAAGATTGATTTGTACGTTTGGCAGTACTTATAAATGCGAACAGTTTTTTCAATGATGAAAGTTAAAAATCAAAACATCGTACAAGGTTGACTGACGATAAATTTGGAAATTCTTTTACGTCTTTGTATCAGTGAATTCATCCAAACATCGATAGATTAGTTTCCAAATTCAAGCTCAAGGGTCTCATTGATTTCGTTGTCGCTATTTAACTTTCGTAGTTTTTAATAATTCCAAATTTTCACGATTTAATTATAATGGTTGTAACCTATTTTTTTTATTTCATTTCTATTTTAATAAATTGCATCATAATAAATTGTCATATTATTTCATGTCTGATATCTATCGCTAAAAATTATTTACACTACTTTAAACTGCACTACTTTTAAACACGGCCCGCGAACGTATTTGCACATTAAAGTTTGGCCCACAACATGTCAAAGGTTGCCCATATTTTATGTGGAATAAATGTGCAGATTAGAAAGCTTTTGCATACCACTAACTGTATAATTTTCAGATCCTATAGATTACGGAGACTTTGACATGGATGACGTCATAAGTGGTGAACTTTCACCAATCGGTGAATTGAATATGTTCTGGTACTTTGCCACCGTATTCATAGATATTGTCTACGAGTCGGAAGCAATAAAGACTTTACTAGAATACCCCAAAGATACCTTCGACTTGATAGTCTACGATATAACCTGCACTTATTTCTATCCTTTGATCGAGCACTTTGGAAATTCTCCAGTTGTAGCGGTGTCACCCTTTGGCCTGCCACCGTACATTTTAAATCAAATGAGGACTGAATTTTATTCGTATTATCCTGTATATGTTTCGCCGTATTCTGACCAGATGACATTCCGGCAGAGATTGGTAAATTACGGTTTGTACATCACGGAATACGTTCTAGAATATCGTTCTAATTTACTGGTAGAAGAAAAGGCCAAGGAGAGGTTCGGATCTGATATTATGTCGTTAGCGGATGCTCAAAAGAAATTTAGCGTGCTACTAGCAAATTATGATCCAATCCTTGACTTGCCTCAACCTTTACCACCACACATCATACCCATTGGAGGATTGCACGTGAAGAGACCAGCAGAATTGTCTGAGGTTAATTTTGACTGATTTAAAAACATTTTACTTTAAATTGAGAAATTGCGTAGGATCTGCGGAAGATCTTGGACGACTCCAAAGAAGGTGTAATCCTTTTCTCATTCGGTACTACTGTGCAATGGTCCTGGTTACCCGACGAAACACGGAAAGCCTTTCTGGCAGCGTTTTCCAAAATGAAGCAGACGGTATGTGTGAAGTATGACATGAAGACATGGAAAATGCTCCGAAAAATATTATTATCAGGAAATGGTTCCCGCAAAACAGCATTCTAGGTATGCAAGAAAAAAGTTTAATTTATTTTTTCCAATTTTTCTTGTTAATATTTTAGAACATCGAAACGTAAAACTGTTCATAACGCATTGTGGTGGTTTGAGCAGTCATGAAGCTATATATCACGGTGTACCAGTGCTAGGAATACCATTCCTTATAGACCAGAAGAATAACGTCGTGAAAATGGAGGCGAAAATGGTTGGGAAGCAGTTAAAGTTACCAGATGTCACTGAAGATGCTTTGACGCAGACTATCTCGGAGATTATAAACAATCCAACGTAAGGAAAACGCAAAAATAGATATTTGAATATTCTTTAAAATGATGAAAAGATAAATAAATATCCTCCAACAGGTATTCGGAACGCATGCGCAAATATTCAGAACTATCGAAGCCGTAAAGAAAACTCCTACAGAAACAGCATGTTTTGGATCGAGTTAGTTTTGAAGCAGAAAGATTTGAGTTACTTTTGGCAAGGGCGAAGAATATGAACTTTTGGGAGAGGCAGAATTTGGACATTTTCTTATTTGTATTCCTTGTGTTGATATTTGTATTCGCAGTATTATTTAAATTAGTAAAGTGGACATTCACCAAGATGCTTTTGGGAAAATCCCAAAGAAAAATAAAAGTCAATTAATTCAAATAGGCTAATTTATTTCCCAGTAATAAATTCCAGTTGAAAGAAAGGATTAAAAAAGTTTTATTCATTTCTAAAACATATATATCAACATGTTGGTTATCCACAATATCCACCTAGCTTCAAAAAATCTCTTCAGAGTCATTGGAATGGCTCGATAACATCAGTCGATTAATTATTTTTTTTTTGAATAACTTGTAAAAATGGATGTAAAGTTCTTAGAGTCTTTAACTGCGGGCGTAACCAAAAACAAGTCTTTCCATCACAACTAATTTTAGAGTTATGATCATAGGTATGTATTTACAAATTTCGTTAAACAGAATAAATTATAAAAGAAATAGATAAGTAAAAAAATCTTGACGCAATAATGTAAATACTTTTAATTAAGGATGTATTTTGTTGTGCTTCAATGTTCATTTATTTTTTCTTATAAATAAAAGACACACATTAAGTATTAGTTTAATGGTTTCTGAATAAAATACATACTATTTAAGTAATTAAGTAAATATATAAGAAAATAAGTAAATAATCACTGACATGTAAGAAAGGCAAAGTATTCATACAAATGATTTCCTAAAGATTTGACGTTTAAACTATTCATGCTGGGGAAATCATTGTCATGGCCTGCCTATTGAAAACAGATATTATTACTTTTTCTGCTAATTATCATTAAATATCATTCTTTTTCAAAAAAATATGTCATTAGTAGAGACGGATTATATGCACGAAAAACTGAAATATAATGCGCATTATATATGCATCGATTTTTGAGAAAATATGCATAAACCTGGGGATATATGTAAAAAAATTGCGACAATATGCAAATTTTTACATAAAATAAATAGAGCAGAAATTTAAAAAACATTAACTTTATTGCACAACATTTATTCACAACATAATTTCTAAAACAATTTATAATTAATGTTTTTCAAAATTGTGTAAAAGAAGTTTTGTCCTCATCAGAATACATATGTTTCGAATAGAAAAGCTTCTTTCAACATCCACAGATGTAATTGGTGCATTTTTTAACTTTGCAATACATTCTAAACTAAAATTAAAGTCGAAATCGTTTCTGTTTCACCTTCCAAAATTTTTCTTAACTTTCTTCAATTTCAAATACCCGCATTTTGATTTATCACTTTTTTAAATTTATCGTATTACCTATTGTACCCTTAACCTTCTTACATAGCATACAAATTCGTCTACTATTTCGACTGATCCGAGAGTGACATCCCTTGCGTTTCTAGTTTACGAATGGAACTTGAAACAAAGCTATAATTTTGACTTAATATACAAAAGGTTTTGTAGCAATTCTGTTGATGTTAATATCTTTTTACAGTTTTCTAGAACAATGCAGTCAGCAGTGAGTTCAAGAATTACATTTTTTATTCCTTCAAAATTATCGGCGAAAAAAATTGCAGCCTCTACCATGTACCCCATCTCGTAATAATCGGTTCAGGAGGCAACTTAACACCGGGAAGTCGCTCCTTATAAAATTGGATTCGTAAAGGTGCTTTTCAAAATACTTTTTTGACATTGCTAATTAAATCATTAATCAAAGGGAATTGATTCCTGATGTCTTCGGCTACACGATTGAAACTTGAGCTAAAACAAGTAACTATAAAAAAAAAATAATTTTGCGCGGCTTTTATCATGTATGGCGCAGCGTCGGACAACATTAGTAATTTTTTTTAACACGGTATACTTCCAGGTAAAAAGAAATTTGGTAAACCTTCTTGAACGAAATTGGACAATGTCCACATTATTTGTTTTTTGAAGATCTTTATAATAAATTAATATGATTTACCTACAATATCTTCATGAAGAATTCCTATTAACAAATGGGCAATATAACGGCACACTTATCCGTATTTCATCTACATGATATAAATAAATTATTCCTACCAATTGTTGAATTTCTGCTATTTGTTTGCTGGTACAAGATGTGACATAATTTTTAGAAATATTAATATAATAATATTATGTTTGTAATATTTTCGCAAAAATGATTTCAAATTAACATTGTTTAATCTTGCTAATGGCATGTTAGAACGAAATTAATGCGTTACACAGATCCGTATTATATTCTTCTTGTTCTGAGTTTCGTGAAGTTGATACTCAACATTGACGTATAGATTGCTGCACATATGCGGATCGCTTTACTTTTACATTTTCCAATATGTGATGGAGTTTTAGCGTGTTGATCAATCAGGTATTTTCTCTCAGAAGACAACTACAACAACAATTGTCATTTTATATCAAAATTAAAAAATTTAAAAACAATTGTAAAGCTTTTAGTAAAATTAAACTTACCAGTTTACTGTAGGCTCGACAAAATATTTTGTCGCATCCTTTTACCAGTTAGGATATGGCTTAATCCATAAAGAAATTTTGTTCGCTATACTCATTGTATGTACGCACAGTATTTAAAAACGTAACACAATTACATGCTGTTTCGCTAAAAGATATTCAATGAATGAATAGTTTATTTGGGACTTAATATAATAAAACGTATTTACCACATCCTTCTGCTAGGCGAAATTAAACACGTGCAGTTCTTGGAAAAAAGTATTAGAAAACCAATGTAAAAGATTTATCGTTCTGAGATTGTCGGTTGTCGATCTACATTAGGAATTACTAGGATTTTTACTAATAAAAGGATAAGAAAAAAGCTTAAATAGCAATATACGCAGCTTTTGTAAAAATATGCATAGAAAATGCCTAAATATGCAATATAACAATCACTAATTAGCGGTAATTAACTTCAATTAGTGTAATACGTCTACATATAAACTATAATTAAAGATATGCAAAAAATAAAATATATGCACTTTGTATATAATCCGGTCTCTAGTTATGATTTACTACTGAAAACTAGTAGTTATGATTTACTCTTTGAAACTTGTCCAAATTTCAGTTTTGTGACTCAACTCCTTCAAGATGTTGAAGAGATGTTTTTTTGGTACGTTAGTTTATTATTTGATCCCGAAGATTTTTAGGGATACATGAATTTTGTATTTCAATATACATCCAATGTGGTCCAGCCTGTACAATCAATCCTTGTTCACCAAAGGACTGAAATAATGGTCTGCCTTGGCGTATCATATCATATTTTTGGCATTCTTCCTACCCTGCTAGAAATCATGGTCGTTCTTTCTATAATTCGTTTTAAATACCGTAGATGACGTCGATTACGACAAGCTTGATATCGGAAGCTACGTCCACGCAGAAACTTCGCCAATCGCAGATTTAACTTTGTTCTGGGATTTTACCACCTTATTCCTAGATACAGTCTACGAATCAGAGGCACTGGAAACTCTATTAGATTATCCCAGAAATAAATTCGACCTGATAATCTTCGATGTGGTCTGCTTGTACTTCTATCCCCTAATAGAACATTTTGGGAATCCGCCGGTTATAGCGGTGTCACCTTTTCCTTGCCTCCGTTCATTTTGAACATGATGGGGACAGAATTTTATTCCTACTACCCTGTGTACGTTTTACCACTCTCCGATCAGATGACCTTCTCGCAGAGACTGATAAACTACGGATTGTATATTGTAGAGTACTATATGGAATACCGTTCGAATCAGCTGGTTGAGGAAAAAGCCAAGGAAAGATTTGGCCCTAATATCAAGTCACTGACGGAAGTCCGAAAGAAATTCAACGTATTACTAGTGAATTACAATCCAATCCTTGATCTTCCTCAACCATTACCACCTCACATCATACCAGTTGGAGGCTTGCACGTGAAGAGACCAGCGGAATTGAGTGAAGTGAGTGTTTAAGCATTTTTAAGCGTTTTTTTTTAATTAAATTGTGAGATCGAGTAGGATCTGCAGAAGATTTTGGACGATTCCAAAGATGGAGTGATCTTTTTTTCGTTTGGTACCAATGTGCAATGGCAATGGATACCCGATGAAATTAAGAAAGCGTTTTTGACAGCATTTTCCAAGATGAAGCAAACTGTATTGTGGAAATGCGACCAAGAAGATCTGGAAAATATTCCGGAAAACGTCATTATCAAGAAGTGGTTCCCTCAAAGCAGTATTCTAGGTATTTGATTGGCATTTGTTTAAGTTAAAGTTTGATGTTTATATTTTAGAGCACAAAAATGTAAAACTATTCATTACCCATTGCGGTGGTTTGAGTAGTCACGAAGCTGTAGCTCACGGGGTGCCAGTGCTCGGCATACCATTCTTCGTAGACCAGAAGAATAACGTGGTAAAAATGGAATCCAAAATGATTGGGAAGCAATTAAAGTTAACTGATATAACTGAAGATGTTTTACTAAACCATTACGGAAATTATAGGAAATCCTATGTAAATGAAAAATAGTGACCTAAAATCATAACTAACAGCTTCTTGCGGGTTCGCCGTGTGTCAAACTTTCGCTCGACGTTTCGCAGTTCAAACTGACAGCTTCTTCCAGGATAACTGAACTGATTCTCCATGTTCCGACATTCTTCTTATATACGCCCCTGGTGCATCCAACCGTGTAGTTTCCGCTCCATTGACCGTGACGGTTCGTAGTAGGCTCTTCCACGTGTTGCTAAGGTGGTACCCTTCTTCTCTGTTAACGGTTTTCTTCTTCTCTATTTCTAAGGCTTCCCAGATGAGTCTTTTCCCGTAGTTCTTGGTGGTAGTTATTATTTTTACATTCTTGAAATCCATTTTGTGTCCGGTGTCGTGCATGTGTTCTGCCACGCTGATTGCTCGGTCCTTCTTAATCTTGCGTCCCTCACGTGTTCTTTTATTCTTATGTCGATGGCTCTTCCTGTTTGTCCGACGTAGCACTGTCCGCATTGGCATGTTATCTTTGTAGATATCTTCTGTGCGCCCCTGGGTATCTTTTGCGGTCGGTAGATACTGCTGGATCGATGTTGCAGTCCCGAAGCGTACTTGTACGTTACGTTTCTTCTCAAATTCGGCCTACTTTTTCGGTGACTCCTGCTATGTAAGGTAAACACGCCATCCCTCTTCGTGGTTCTGTAGTTGTCTCCAGTGTCGTCTTCTTCTTAGTGCTCTCTTATGTCGATGTCAGTGTAACCATTCTTCTTTAGTGCTTTCTCCAAATGTATCTTTTCACTGGTAAGATGTTGTTGTCACTGATGGTTTCGGCTCTGGATAGCAATGTTTGTATTAATGTCTTCTTCTGCATCGGATTATGGTGAGATCTTGCATGCAGATATCTATCGGTGTGCGTCTTCTTTTCTAAATACTGCGTGCTGTAGCATTCCCTTTTTTTTTCTTAACCATAACATCCAGGAAAGAGAGATTTCCATTTGTTCTTTCTCCATGGTAAACTTGATGGCGGGTGGTGTGTGAGTTTATGTGTTACGAGAACTGTTGTAGTTTTTCTTTTCCGTGTTGCCATATTACAAAAAGTATCGTAATATGGCAATAAAAAGACAAATAACATGGCAACAGAGAAAACATACAACAGTTCTTGGAACACATAAACTCACAGCACCCAGCCATCAAGATGCACCAGGGGCGTATATAAGAAGAATGTCGGACTATAGAGAATCAGTTCAGTTATCCTGAAGAAGCTGTCAGTATGAACAGCGAAACGTCGAGCGAAAGTTTTGACACACGGCGAAACCCACAAGAAGCTATTAGTTATAGTTACACCGACCGTGAAAGCCTACGCAGTGTTACCTAAAATCCTTTAAATAACGTTTCCTCAACAGCTATCCGAACGCACACGAAGTATGCAGAAGCTTACAGAAGTCCTAAGCAACTCCTTTAGAGACAGCAATGTTTTGGGTCGAATTAGTTTTGGAGCAGAAAGATTTGAGTTACCTCTGGCCAAGGGCGAGGGATATGAATTTTTGGGAAAGGCAGAATTTAGATATTTTCCTATTTGTAGCATTTGTATTAGTGTCTGTATTCTTCGTTTTGTTTAAATCGGTGAAGTGGATATTCACAGATACTTCAGGAAAATTGAAGAGAAAATAAAATCGAATTAGTATAAATGGGTATTATTATTTATAATTTTGAAATGTTAGTTAACTTTGTTGCTAAATTTAGTGCCGCATCTGAATTGAAATGGTGTGGGTTATATTGTCCCTGTTATAATGACTGTCAGAGATTGTAAGATTGAAGAAAAAATAAATCATTTTTATTGTAAAATTCTCATAATTGCTAAAATTGCAACTCTACTATCTACGAATGCTTTTTTTAAATACGATCCACACTTCACATTCTAACATACAGAGTGTTCAAAACTGAGGAACAAAGTGATATATTTCAAAGCAGAAAACTCATTTTATTTAACGGAACACCCTGTATTTTTATTCGAAAATTAGGAAAAATAATATCATTCCCTATCATTTTATGTCGGCATTCCCTTTACCTATCTTTAATAGATTTTTAGATATGAGCGACATTTTGTTAAACAGACTAACAATAAGTAGCTCTACTTTCAAATATTTGTAGCTGGATCTGAATGGATTAACGTCAAATTCATTGAGTAACCCCAGTGACCAACTATATTTATTTCATATTTTATAAATATTTAAAAAATATTAAATCTTTCTTGAATATTAGTTATATTAATATATATGCATAAAATATATTATAGAATATATTCGAAAACATTTAAAAAATATATATGTTATGTTAGCATTAATAAAATTTTATTGCAAATGTTTCTCAATATATATTTTCATAACTCTGCAAGAATATTTTGCTTTGTATTTCTGTAAATATTTATTTCATATAAAAAAAAAGATTGAATTTTTGCTTTTGTACATTTAGTGCGTAGGATGAATAATAAAAGGGCAAAATATGCATACATATTAAGTAGGTATGTACCTATTTAAAATGATAGTTTAAAGATTAAATTACATAATATATATCTAATATGATTTAATTATATCTAAGTGAGCGCTGTAATTTTCTATTAATATATCTGTGTTTTGTATTATATTATTTGTAATATTTGTAAGTTGCGAACGTCAACACAACACCTCTATTCATTTACGGTGCCGGTGTTAATGATTTAGTATTGTTTATGCGTCTATGGATTAGGTACATAGAATGCATACGCGCACGTGCGTATCATCAACGTTTTCATCGTTTGCCGTTACATGTTATAGTTTATAATATACGATTAGGGCAGATTAGTGTTAACTGTGTAATTATTGTTGCGGGGTGTGTTTTAGTTTTGTGGTGACTACGAGGTAAGCAAAACTTTGAACATGTCATGGCATTTATAAGATAATTGGAATGCTCAATATTGCTATGTACACAATCGTTTTAATTAATAATTGTAGAAATTTTACACATCATATATATGTACTGCATCTACCAGATAAATTGCTAGTTGATTTGCTTAAGAGATTCATCTCGGTAGATAAGCGTCATACCCTCAAATAGAGGTTAGAATACGTTGTGTTGTTTTATTGTTTGTACGTAGAATGTTTTCAAATATTATGAAATAAAGTAAAAATAAGTATCGTAAGTATTAGAATGTAGCTACCACTCCAATTATTGTAATGCCCAAATGTATTAGTAGTGTTGATAATGTTGTAGGATGTTTTATTCATGGTATGATCTAATACAATTGGCATTGTTTTAGAGGCCACAAGGAACGACCATGAGAGCGCCACTACCGAAGATATGAAAAAAGCCATAGGGTTGTACCTGGCACCAGCCAAGACTAGACTTAAAAATGAGTATTTTTCATTTTTATTGGCTTATTCAAATAAAATGATAATAAATATGTTTGTTTTTTTATTTAGAACACTTCAATTAAAAAATAGTGATTAATTTGATAAACCTTCAGTATGTCTTAAAAGATGCCAGAATTATTGATTATTAACTTGTATGGTGAGTGTGAAAAACAAGTTCTTGCTTTGGACAACTCTATGTATGTTTCAACTTTCGTTATCGACGTTATACATTCTAAATAACCAAGTTCATTTTGACAAAATAAAATAGATTGCATAAAAAATCTCAATTTCATATAAAATATTTTAGAAAAAATATAGCGCTTACATTAATTTTAAAATATGGAATAAATATTTAATTTGATATTTTTTCTTATATTAGAAAAAATATGAAAAAATATATTCAAAAACCTCTCACGAAAAATATTTATAAAATATATTTTTAAAATATTCTATGTAATATTTTCTGGCTGTTAGGGTAACGCATAAGTGTTTTATGTATGTTCTCGGAATTCCACTTTTGTAGCAACGCAATATTAATAGAAACGATTAAAACGAAAATAAATAAACAATTTAATTTTCATTGTAAACAAAATTATTCTTTTATAATAATTTCTAGTAATAAAAAAATACTTTTAAATAGTCGAAAACGTTTTACAAAATTTAAAAAGTCTCTTTATTATCATCCAGACAATATTTCATTAAACCAATTAAAAAGGAATTATACTTTAAAATAGCTACGAAAAATAATAACCAAGGATTGCCCGAAATAACGCACGCCGCGTCAGCCGAAATAGATGAATACGCGTTCGCGATCCTAACTTCTAATATCCTTAGATGAATCAGAAAAATATTCATGGAATATTTTTGAAGGTATCGAAATACATACTTAGTTTAAGAATAATTTGCATATACATATACAATAACGTTCTTACGTATAATAATATATAATTAACAATTCAATAATTAAATAATTTATATTTAGAAGCAAGAAAATATTCTCTACTATCTGGATATGATTATATAACAAAATTATATTTATTTCAATCACAAAAACTGTACATAATAGAAATTAGGTCAATATAATTACAAATAATCTCACCCAGATAACTTAATTTATCTTTTCCTTAAATTAAATAGAGATTATGTCAACGAATCGATCGTAACAATGTATGTGCTAAGTTCACAATTAATTTTTATTTTTAACACAATTTATCACTTCCAATAAATACCTATAACCTGACGTTTTAACAGAAACTATTCTCTAACCTAGTATGTGATGATAATAATGCCACTAATGTGCTGGTTAAAAGTTTGAATTAATGAAATACGAAAAGGAAATAATGACAAGCCCAAGGTTAACAAAGCGTGAAATTGGTAATCGAGGCTTCCACGTGTTAATTTGGTATCGTAAACAGACGTAGTTTTTCTTATAAGTATAGAACAGAAAATATGTTTTCGCTTTGGCTATCGGTTGTGTTCTTTCCTTACTGTGTCTTGGCCGCTAATATTTTGTACGTTGACCCTGTAGTATCACCCAGTCATCATATATGGAACGAAGTCTTGGTCGGAAGTCTGCTGCAGAATGGGCACAACGTGACCTTGATCGGACACTTCGACACACAGATACAATCGCCTAATTATACTGTGCTTCGGATTAACTGTAAGTACCTTATTCTGGAACGGTTGATGAATAAACTAGTAACATTTTTAAATTAATTTACCAAACATATTATGTATATAAATATATAAATAGTCCTAGGCACGTTTAAACATTGTTTAAGTAAACGATTGTTGAATTAAATTCTCTATCTATTTGTGTAAAAATATATTAATTTAGGGTGTTCTATTTGAGCAAGAAACATAAGAAAAATGATCCACCAAATCTCAGAGATTTCACAAAATTGCAGAAACAGGTTGTAGCTCCTGCGTAAAGAAGCAGTTTTATACATCACTACGTTTTATACCATAGGTGGGCAACAACCGGATCCATCCCGCTGTTAGATTTGATCCGGCCCGCGAGACATTTTGAAAAACCCAATTAAAAAAAAATATTACACTACTTACTCATACTCACTCCAAATGAGGAAGATCGAGTGATATGGGGTTTGTCGCTTGCTCCTGCGGAATCAAGTGAGGAGCCAAGCGAGTGGCGGCGATCATCAAAGAGTGAGGCGGCAAACATCAAAGCCTTTGATGTTTGCCGCCTCACTGGCGGCGCAACAAAAGATTATAGCTTTTCAAATGTTCTACACTAAACGATTCTAGATCATTCCTTCATTTTGCCTATATAAGCGGGTGGATGGCCCGAACTTTAGTTCAGTTCTATTTGAGCTACCGAGGTGATAACTTCGACAAGCGATATCCTAGCGAACTGCTAGTGCCGTCAATTTGCTTTGTGACTTTGTGTGCATCTTGAGTGCTTACTAATTATATTTTGTTATTAAGTTTATCGAACGAAAACGTAAACGAAAATGATGTCTGGGGAAAGAAACGAAAAGTAGAGCACAGGGTCGCCAGTTTCAAGAAAAATGGGACTGTGAAGAATTCTTTTTATCTGCACAATGGTAAGCCTATTTGTTTGCTGTGTAATGAAGCCATTTCAGTGACGAAAGAATTCAATATAAATAGGCATTACTCAACTAAGCATCCTATGCTGCACTCACTGACAGGACAAATAAGAAAAGACAAAATCCAGAAGCTTACCGCAAATTTGGAAAACCGGCAGCAAATGTTTCATAAACAAAGAACACAACTTCATAATGTTGTGAAAGCTAGTTTTATAGTTAGTTTGAAATTGGCAAAGTCATTAAAACCATTTGCCGAAGGAAAATTTATCAAGGAGTGTATGTTAGAAGTTTGCAGTGTTTTGTGTCCTGAAAAGAAAAATGAATTTGAAAAAATTGGTTTTTCAAGACGAACTGTTGCCCGACGTATAGAAATGATGGCTAATGATATAAAAACTATATTTATTCGAGGTGTTGATAAAGAGTTCACTGTTACTGAGGAATTGCTTGCTTTACAGCCGCTAAAAGGAACCACTACAGGAGAGGACATTTTTAATGAAATTGAAGAGGTATTCACAAGTTTTGGTTTGTCATGGTCAAAATTAGTTGGTATATGCACAGATGGTGCACCTTCTATGGTCGGCTTACGTAAAGGTTTCATCGGAATTTTGTATAGAAAAGCAACTGAATTAAATGTGCAAAAAGATGATTTGATAGTCCTTCATTGCAATATGCACCAACAGAACTTGTGTTCTAAGTCCATTCGACTCCAGAATGTTATGAATGTGGTAGTAAAAACCATCAATTTTATTCGATCCCGAGGGCTTAACCATCGTTAGTTCAAGGCGTGTTTGGATGAAATATCAGCCGAATATGGCGACGTAACAGATTATTGTGAAGTCAGATGGTTAAGCAAAGGAAAAATGCTGAAACGGTTTTACGAGCTTAGAAATGAGATAGCAGATTTTATGCAAATAAAAGATAAACCACTATCTGAATTGAGTGACCCAAAATGGACTTAGCATTTCTGGTCGACCTTACAGCCCATTTGAATGATTTAAATTTTAAACTTCAAAAACAAGGACAGTTAGTAAATGATTTGTACAGCCGTTTGAAAGCGTTTCAAAGCAAATCGCTTGTGGGGCACAGTTGCTGTCTGGTAACAGTTACCATTTCACCACCTCCTTTGCGTATGAAAATGCTGCTTATGCTCCAATATGCTGAAGAACTCAAGTTACTGTCGGAGCAATTTTCGAACAGTTTTTTAGCGATTTTTAAAAAACATGGAAGACAGTTTCAATTTATTAGCTACTCAACAAAAAGTAATGTACAAAATGCTCCAATACACTTGCAAATGGAGTTGATCGGTTCTCAAGAAAACTCACTTCTAAAATCTAAATTGAAGACGTTGGAGTTGTGCGATTTCTACAAAAAATTACCTCGAAGGAAAACCATTTTTCCGAGCTTAGAAAATCGCAAGAAGATTGATTTGTGCGTTTGGCAGTACTTATAAACGCGAACAGTTCTTTTCAATGATGAAAGTTAATAAATAAAACATCGTACAGGGCTGACTGACTGATAATTTGAAAAAATTCTCTTACGTCTTTGTATCAGTGGAATTCATCCAAATATCGATGGATTAGTTTTCCAAATTCAAGCTCAAGGGTCTCATTGATTTTGTTGTCGCTATTTAACTTTCGTAGTTTGTAATAATTCCAAATTTACGATTTAATTATTATGTGTATCTATTTTTTTTTCATTTCATTTTCTAATTTTAATAAATTGCATTATAATAACATTGTCGTATTATTTCATGTCTGATATCTATCGCTAAAAATTATGGACACTACTTTAAAATGCACTACTTTTAAACGCGGCCCGCGAACGTATTTGCACACTAAAGTTTGGCCTACAACATGTCAAAGGTTGCCCATATTTGTATTGAAGCATATGAAATCCGTACTATATCAAGTACACTAAAATATTTAATCTCTATATTAAGCAGCAATCACAATCATACGCATTCTGGTTGTTTATACGAGGCATCTAGCGAAACTGATAGTCTATGAACTATCCAAGCTAGTTCAATGACTGCATTGCCAGCTTTATGCTACAGTCGCTTGCGGGTGAAAGTTTGTCACGTGGCTCCTAGAGGGCGCACAAACCAAACTCTTTTTCACTTAGTAGGAGATTGTACGTAAAGCTTGAGATGTGATTAGCGATGAAAGTGGGTTCATACACTCAAAGGAGCACTGATCATGTCTACAATAGAACATGAACCCTGCCTGCTGGTGGCATATTCTATCGGTGCGTTAGTTTGGCCTACTTTGATTTTGTGTGTTTTATAATAATATTAGCATGAATTTGAATTTTCAATTTCTTAGTTATTTCTGAATTAGTATCTTTTTTTAATTTGAATTAACTCTAAGATACATCTAGCTTGATAATTTTTTTTCTCTTTTATCAAAACTTTAGTTTCTTTACATTCTCAAAATGTATATACTCGGTACTAACGGAATACCATTCCATTCATTTTGGTTGGTGAATGTTTGTAGTTTAGAATTGCTAAATCCAGATGCAGGAGATGGTTTGTGTCCATGGCTGATTTGACACCGTATAAAAATTCCGTCAATTAACTACTTTACAACTTCTTAGATCGAAAGTTCAACTTCACTTACAATTATTTTAAGTTCTTTTGTATTATACAATGCAGTTAAACAAGCAAATGATAAATCCTTTAACGATAAAGCTCAAATTTCTACTTTTGCTGTAAATCCTATTAAATCTTTCAGATACCATTGATTTTGATGAGTTGGACGTGGAAGGTTTTATCAGTGGCAAAAAATCACCAATTGAAAGCTTGGAAATGTATTGGGAATATGCTACCTTCTTTGTAGACCAAGGCTATGAATCTGACGCACTGAAAACACTGCTGAACTATCCCAGAAATACATTTGACCTGGTGATCTATGACGTGGGCTCTGCATATCTCTATCCCTTGATTGAGTATTTCGGAAATCCCCCAGTGGTAGCTGTGTCACCTTTCAGCTTACCTCCGTATATTTTAAGCATGATGGGGGCTGAATTTTATTCATATTACCCTATGTACGTTACGCCTTATTCCGATCAGATGAATTTCTGGCAGAAGCTGATGAATTACGGATTGTGCATAGCAGACTTCGTTTTGGAATATCGTTCAAATTGCTGGTGGAACAGAAGGCCAAGGAGAGATTTGGGACTACCATTAGCACCGTGGCGGAAACCCGAAAGAAATTTAACGTGTTATTGGCGAATTACGATCCAATCCTTGACTTACCTCAACCCTTACCACCACACATCATACCAGTTGGAGGATTGCACGTGAAAAGACCGACCGAATTGACTGAAGTAAGTTTTTTGCAAGCTTAAGGGCGGTTCCCTTTAATATGAGAAGTTGAACAGGATCTACAAAAGATTTTGGACGATTCCAAAGATGGAGTAATCTTCCTGTCATTCGGTACCAATGTGCAATGGTCTTGGTTACCCGATCAAGCGAAAAAGACATTCTTGACAGTATTTTCCAAGGTGAAGCAAACTGTATTGTGGAAACACGATCAAGAAGATCTGGTAGATATTCCAAAGAACATCGTGATCAGAAAGTGGTTCCCACAAAGCAGCATCTTAGGTATTTAATCTGAATTTGTGACTGGGCGGTTAAAGTTTCATATTCCCATTACAGAACATAAAAACATAAAGCTATTCATCACCCATTGCGGCCAACTGAGTAGCCACGAAGCAATATATCATGGCGTACCGGTTTTAGCGATGCCATTCTTTATAGATCAAAGAAATAACGCCGCCAAAATGGAAGCTAAGATGCTTGGGGAAGCAATTAAGGCTACCTGACGTGACTGAAGATGTTTTAACAAAAACCATTACGGAAATTTTAGATAATCCAGTGTAAGTCAAAGGCAAAATGTTTCTCTGAAATTCTTTAAAGACAATTAGTTGTTCAACAGGTACTCGGAACGCATGCGCAAATATTCAGAAGCCTATAGAAGTCGTAAAGAAACTCCCTTGGAGACAGCAGTCTTTTGGATCGAGTTAGTTTTGAGGCAGAAAGATTTGAGTTACCTTTGGCCAAGGGCGAGAGATATGAATTTTTGGGAGAGACAAAATTTAGACATTTTCTTATTTTCATTCCTTGTATTGTCATTTATATTATTTATACTATTTAAGTTAGTAAGATGGATATGCATCAAAATATTTTTGGGAAAATTCCAGCAGAAAATAAAAGTTAGTTAATTTAAATGGATTAACCTTATTTCACTCATCAAATTTAGATACTTTCTTATTTGTGTCATTTTTATTAACATTGATATTCTTTGTATTTTTTAAATTAGTCAAATGGATAATCAACAAGATATTTTCGAGGAAATCCCAAGAGAAAATAAAACTAAATTAATATAAATACGTATTTATTTGAAGTTACCAAAATACAAGTTTGTTACAATTACTGAGAGGTACTGTAGTAAAACTAAATAAATTTTGAAATACTAATTTATCTTTTTTTTTAAATTTTAGTCTAGTTTATAATTTCTACAATGATTCTCAGATGTAGTAATATTAAAAAAAAATGAGAAACCACCATAATTTTGAAATTGACATCATATTGTAAAAAGAAAAAAATTGGTAATAATGCGTATAAATCAAAATCGGCTAAAATCGGAATTCTATGTACATAAGATATATCCCCAGTGACCAACTATATTTATTTCATATTTTATAAATATTTAAAAAATATTAAATCTTTCTTGAATATTAGTTATATTAATATAATATGCATAAAATATATTAGGAAAACATTTAAAAAATATGTATGTTATGTAGCATTAATAATATTTTACTGCAAATGTTTTCTCAATATATTTTTCATAACTCTGCAAGAATACTTTGCTTTGTATTTCTGTAAATATTTATTTCATATAAAAAAAAAAGATTGAATTTTTGCTTTTGTACATTTGGTGCGTAGGACGGATAATATAAAATGGGTAAATATGCATACATATTAAGTAGGTATGTACCTATTTAAAATGATAGTTTAAAGATTAAATTAGATAATATATATCTAATATGATTTAATTAGTATATAAGTTGAGGGCTGTAACTTTTCTATTAATATATTTGCGTTTTCTATTACATTATTTGTAATATTTGTAAGTTGCGAACGTCAACACAACACCTCTATTCATTACGGTGCCGGTGTTATATGAATTAGTATTGTTTATGCGTCTATGGATTAGGTAATAGAATGCGTACGCGCACGTGCGTATCATCAACGTTTTCATTCGTTTGTCGTTACATGTTATAGTTTATAAATTATACGATATATAGAGCAGATTAGGGTTAACTGTGTAATTAATTGTTGCGGGGTGTGTTTTAGTTTTTGTGGTGACTACGAGGCAAGCAAAACTTTGAACATGTCATGGCATTTATAAGATAATTGGAATGCTCAATATCGCTATATACAGAAATCGTTTAATAATATAATTGTAGGAATTTTATACATCATATATATGTACTGCATCTACCAGATAAATTGCTAGTTGATTTGCTTAAGAGATTCATCTCGGTAGATAAGCGTCATAACCTCAAATAGAAGTTAGAATACGTTGTGTTGTTTTATTATTTATACGTAGAATGTTTTCAAATATTATGAAATAAAGTAAAAATAAGTATCGTAAGTATTAGAATGTAGCTACCACTCCAATTATTGTAAATGCTTCAAATGTATTAGTAGGCGTTGATAATGTTGTACGATGTTTTATTCATGGTGTGATCTAATACAATTGGCATTGTTTTAGAAGCCACAAGGAAACGCCATGAGAGCGCCACTACCGAAGATATGAAAAAAGCCATAGGGGTTGTACCTGGCACCAGCCAAGGCTACACTTAAAAATGTATATTTTTCATTTTTATTGGCTTATTCAAATAAAATGATATTAAATACGTTTGTTTTTTATTTAGAACACTTCAATTAAAAAATAGTGATTAATTTGGTAAACCTTCAGTATGCCTTAAGAGATGCCAGAATTATTGATTATTAACTTGTATGGTGAGTGTGAAAAAACAAATTCTTGCCTTTTAGACAACTCTATGTATGTTTCAACTTTTCGTTATCGACGTTATACATTCTAAATAACCAAGAACAATTTTAGTTCATTTTGACAAATTAAATAGATTGCATAAAAAATCTCAATTTTCATATAAATATTTTAGAAAAAATATAGCGCTTACATTAATTTTAAAATATGGAATAAATATTGATATTTAATTGAATATTTTATCTATATTTAGAGAAAAATATAAAAAATATATTCAAAAACCTCTCACGAAAAATATTTATAAAATATATTTTTAAAAATATCTATGTAATATTTGTGGCTGTTAGGGATTAGACAAAGATGGGTTAATTGAACTAAGACAAAAATACTCCAAACTGTGGTACTGGTAATGCTGCAAACTTTTAGACCCCTCACTACAAACTGCACTAAACTGGACGTACGTTTCGATAGCAAAGATATCATCATCAGCAGAAACACTGGACTGAATAACTACACTAAAACTACCCTAATTTATATCTAAAAAAGGTCATGGTACAATGATCACGGTCACGGCTGACTGCCATCATGCTTAACTAGTCACTAATCTTAACTCCGTCTAATCTACTACTTATACTTAATAAACTGTAAAGACAAGAATTTAAGGGTCCTAAATCTCAATTCTTTAAAATATGTTTTTAAGACTATTATTTGAAGTAGTAACTATGTCGAGATTGAATTAGAGACATTTTTTTGTAGACCTTTCGTGTAACTTGGATAATCTAATCACATATGGATTACGCCAAACACTCTGACTCATTGTCAGTAAATGAAAATTTCTTTCTCTCTCTCTTTTGATATATGCTAAGTCAATATTATTCATTACTTTTAATGGTAATTTTATGATTTATAATAAATCCTAAGCAACAGACATTTTAACAGATAAGGAAAGAAGTTTTATACCACGACCTAATAAGTAATAATAACACTGATAATATGTGGATAAAGGTTAAGCTAATGGAACGCGGAGACAAAATAGGGATACACTTAAAATTGCCGAACTAAAATTACAGATGAAGGTTACTAACCATTCATTTTAGTTGCAAGTCATAGGTACATCAGATAAACGTGATTTTTCTTTTTCATCGGGACAAAAATAATGTTGTCGCTTCCACTGTCGGTTGTGCTGCTGTTCCCTTACTGTATCTTGGGTGCCAATATTTTGTATGTTGATCCGGTAGCATCACCCAGTCATCATATATGGAACGAAGTCTTGGTCGGAGGGCTTCTGCAGAATGGGCACAACGTGACCTTGATCGGACATTTCGACGCAAAGATACAATCGCCTAATTACACTGTGATTCAAATTAACTGTGAGTAACTATTTCACAGGTATATGTATTATTTTTTTAAATAAACTAAGAGCCGTTTTACACGTACGAGAATTTTTACATAAATCATAACAAAAATTATCCCGAAAATTTTGGTGAGAATTTTCCTAAGAAATTTTGTCGTGTATAAAACGGTTCTAAGACAATAAGTGACATTTGAAATAAATATGACAATATACACTGCCGGATGCCTACATAAATTTTAACTAGAATTTTAAGCATAATTCAAAAATATAAAAATATACAGGGTGTTACATTTAAAATAAGAAAATTAATGTCACACCCTGTATAACCGAAAGTGCTAGACAATTGTGCATATTTTGCTCGATTGGGCCAAATCCATGTTTGTCTACACTAATATTTTCAAATTTTTCTGATAAATAGTTTTTCATACAGGGTGTCTCACCGAATTGGATCATTAGATTTTTTTTAAATTCTAGCAGGAATTTGATTTTGAAACTTGTAATGTAGACATGGCCTACTGTGGTCTATTTAATTAAGGAAAATATTTTCAACTTTATAGCACTTTCGGTATACAGGGTGTTGACATCAACTTTCTTATTTTAAACGGAATGGTACAATTTTTATCGGTACAATGAATGTATCGAGTCATTTGCAATTAGTTTACATGAGGGTTCCCTATCCCTGAACTCAACCGTTTTTGAGGTATTTGCAATTTTGTTGATTTTTTGACGTTTGCACTGTTTCAAGTGACATTAGAATAGCTGATGAGGTATCAGATATTTAGCGATTCTACTAATATCGATGTAAGTACAAAGATGTTGGTAGAAAGTGTTATGGGAATAATAACCGAATTACATACAGGGTGTTCGAAAACGCATCTCCAATGTGGATATCTTTAAACCAACAAAACTTTTTTATTTCAAATGGAACATGGTATTTTTTACTACAGCATTGAATGCGCGTAATATTCTACATCGATTGACATTAGGGTTTGGTATACCTATTTTTGATAGTTTTTGAGATATTAGCTTTTATTGCCTAAAATATGACTAATTTCCAAGTTTCGAGTAAATAAAATATTTTTTTCCTAAAAACACTCTGTATATTATTTTTTAGAATGATGCGTTATCTTTTCTTGCATTATTTGGTTTCCATATTTAAGATATTTATCATTGGAAATTTTCCAATTATTAGCAAATTTTATGTAATTGTAATTATAAAATATTAATAAACCATAATTATTATGCAACAGCAAATTACATATTAATATTTTTGTCTGCTTATTAAATACATTGAAAATAAGTCAAATTAAAAAAAAAAAACTAAGAAACTATTATTCTGAAAGAATATTTATATTGGGCATTTTCAAAGACTTTGAACAGTTTGTTCCTGATTTATGTTATCTATCTGTATCGCTTAATACCTAGTTTAATACAAAAAGCTAAGAGGCTGCATTTTTTTCGGAGACTCCATGTCAGACGTCTCCCCTACAAAGAAAATACCTGGTCTAATAAGTGAACAGTGTTTGAAATATTATGGCTGTATTTAGGATATCTGCTTTAATTTCCCTTTGTATTTTATTTTTTTGAGGTTTTTATTCATTGCAAATAAGTGTAGGTATCTAATCATTGTTATATGCTTCATGAATGTATAATAAATATAAAATATTATTTGTATATGTAACTTTCAATGTTTTTCTTATTTCATTCGATTTATAATATTTTATTTGTGAAGAAGAAAATGTGTGAAGGAATTGACAGCATTAGGACTTACTATAAAAGATATGACTTGTTAATACTGCATGGGTTTATCACTGCGCAATTTGGTAAATTACCAACAATGGATGTCACTTATTTGTTAGCATATCTCATGGCCTACTAATATCTAATAATTAATAAATTAATAAATGTACGTTCTCTATGACTAAAAGACATTGCTATTAGTAACAAACTAGTGAACGTTAGATATCTGAAACATAAATATTTAAATAGGTTAGCCAAATAATGTACAGAATGTTTTGTAGGAAAAAACTCATTTTATTTGTTTGACTTTTATTTAGGCATATTTTTAGCAATTTTTTACAAGAAATGCTAATACTTCAAAAACTATTAAGAATAGGTATACCAAACCCTAATATCAAACGATGTAGAATTTTGCGCTGCATTCAATGCTGTAGTAAAGGATACCATGTTCCATTTGAAAGAAAAAAGTTTTATTAGCTTAAAGGTATCCACATTGGAGACGCGTTTTTGAACACCCTGTATGTGATTCAGTGATTATTACTATAACACCTTGTAGCTACGTCCTTGTATTTACATTGACTTTAGTAGAACCACTAAATATCTGCTATCTCATGAAATATTTGATTTTATTTGAAAGAGTGCAAATGTCAAAAAATTAACGAAAATGAAAATATCTCAAAAACGGTCGAGTTTAGGAATAGGGAACCTTCATGCAAACTAGTTGCAAATCATTCGCCAAATTCATTAGACCGATAAAAATTATACCATTCCATTTAAAATAAGAAAGTTGGTATCAACACCCTGTATACTGAAGATGCTATAAATTTGAGAATCTTTTCCTTAAATAGGTCACAGTATGCCATGTCTACACTGCAAGTTTCAAAATCAAATTTCTACTAGAAGTTAAAAAAAAATCTAATGATCCAGTTCGTGGGACATCCTGTATAGAGATCGCACACAGAATAATTATTGTATAGTGCGAAATAAAAAAAGTGGTGAAAGATATACATGAGCAATGCCTAAATACAAAAAATTGCGGATCTAAATACACCTAGTACCAAGAACAATCATACATTAGTTTTATTGCAAACATAACAACTTTATTTTAAAACAAATTTAACTTTTAAAAGCACATCACAATAAAAAAACTCACCTCAATGCTGCTTTCTTTGCATTCTTGTGTTTTTGTCTTATCTCAGTTTAAATCTTATGTAAATAACATCTGCTTTGAATGAATTCACTATGCGTAACATTTAATTTTTTCCATGTTTACTTACAGATGGTTGAAATTCGTTTCCTATCAGATTTATGTGCATACATACGGTAAACACAGATGTGGGCCGTCTTCAACTACATTTTGGGCCCTAAAATTTGGAAAAGTACAACATGCGCATAAAATCGCAATTTTTTGTATTTAGCCATTGCTCATGTATATCTTTCACCCCTTTTTTTATTTTGTACTATACAATAATAACCCTGTATATATGTCATTGCTTTTATAGATATAATTCATGTGAAAACTTTCAGACACCATCGATTATGACATCGAAGGGTTCATAAGCGGTAAAAATTCGCAATTCGAGGAATTGGAAATGTTCTGGCAACTTCCCACCATGTCTATCGACCAGGAGTACGAATCTGACGCACTGAGGATACTAATGGACTACCCTAGAGATATATTCGACCTGGTGATCTACGATATAACAGCTCTGTACTTCTATCCTGTGATCGAACATTTCGGCAATGCGCCAGTAGTAGCTGTGTCACCTTTCAGCTTACCTCCGTACATTTTAAACACGATGGGAGCTGAATTTTATTCCTACTATCCTATACACGTGCACCGTATTCGATCAAATGACCTTCTGCCAGAGATTGGTAAATTACGGATTGTATATTGCAGACTATGTTTTCGAATATCGTTCGAATTTAATCATTGATGAGAAAGCTAGGAGAAGGTTTGGACCTGACACTGGCACCGTGGCAGAAGTCAAAAAGAGATTTAATGTGTTGCTAGCGAATTACGATCCAATCCTTGACTTACCCCAACCTTTACCGCCACATATCATACCGGTTGGAGGACTGCACGTGAAAAGGCCAGCCGAATTGACTGAAGTAAGTTTTCGACGAAGGCCGTAAGCCTGGTAAGCATATGTTGCGGGTGCTAGAGGGTTTTTGACATATGGGTCATTCCATATCAACCGGAACACCTAAAAAATTTGATGTCTTGGATTCTTTTTATATTTTAAATTTGAAGTCTTTGCCTAAAATTAGAATCATTTTCTTTATATCAAATTGGAACAGTAACGTAATAATAAGAGAAAGTTTACAAAAATGTTGGTGATTATACCAAAACGGCTATTTTGTCAAAAAATGGTTCTTTTCTGATAGCCCCAAAAAATATGTTTTCTTTTTGTACGTTCTGATTGGACAACCCAGTCATGATTCATTAATATTCAAAATTGAATGTTTGACTGTGGATAACTTCCAAGGAGTCAAATATGTGCCCCAATTTTCAGCCAAACATCTCCTACGGCTGGCAACACTTACTTACCTGACTACAATCTGAAGGAGAGCTTTTCTCTAAATTAAAAATTTGTACAGGATCTCCAAAAGGTTCTGGACAATTCCAATAACGGGGTAATCTTTTTCTCGTTCGGTACCAATGTGCAATGGGCTTGGTTGCCCGATCGAACGAAGAAGACGTTCTTGGCAGCATTTTCCAAGGTGAAGCAAACTGTTTTGTGGAAGTACGATCAGGAACATCTGGTGGATGTTCCAAAAAATGTCGTGATCAGAAAGTGGTTCCCGCAAAGCAGTATCTTAAGTATTCGATCGAATATCTGCGAGTATGACTTGAAATTTTGATATTCATATTTCAGAACATAAAAACGTAAAGCTATTCATCACGCATTGCGGTGGATTGAGTAGCCATGAAACGATATACCATGGCGTACCAGTTATAGCGATCCCATTCTTTATGGATCAAAGGAATAACGCTGCCAAAATGGAAGCTAGAATGATTGGGAAGCAGTTGAAGTTACAAGAAATAACTGAAGATATTTTGACGAAGACCATTTCGGAAGTGATTGATGATCCAATGTAAGTGAAACTGAAGGAGTAGACGGGATTCTTCCAGTCTTAGTTCAGAAAGGGCAGGGCAAAATCCTTCTTCACATGATCCAGATAAGCCGAAGTAGTTTGGGGCTGGGTTATATCTCAAAAGCTTGGCGAAGGGCCAAAGTCACCTTCATACCAAAAGCAGGAAAAAGGACACTACGCACCCTAAATCACATCAGCCTTACATCATTCTTTTGAAAATACGGTGGAAAAAGCTGTAGATTATTATATCAGAACAGATATCTTGGAGCGGATGCCGTTACACCCCTGTCAGCACGCCTTAATGGAGCTGACGGATCGAATCCAAGATGAACTGACGAATAAAGAAGCCGTAGTATGCGCCTTTCCAGACACAGAGTGCGTTTTTGACAACATTCCACACGAGTCTGTCAAAAAAGCATTAATTAACAGAAGGGTAGATGGCGTGACTTCCAGATGGATGTCGCAGCTGCTGTCTACCAGATTGGTGGAGGCGGAGGTGGGACATAAGACCATCTCGGTTAGTACTATCAGAGGATGGCCACAGGGGGGAGTTACATCCCCACTTATGTGGAGCCTATAGTAGACGAACTCTTATGCGGGACTAACTGATCTAGGCATACCTTGTCAAGGATATGCTGATGATATTATCATAAATGCAAGAGACAAATTTGAAAAAAAATTCTGTGACAGTTCAAAGAGGATTCAGATTTACGAGAAGATGGTGTCAATCGGTGGGATCAATGTTAACCCGACTAAGACTACCTTAGTACCATTCACTATGAAAAGCAAATCCAATCTCAAAACCATAAAAATAGATGGGCAAAATATAGATTGGAGAACGGAGGTTAAATACCCAGGCGTTACCTTACCCTTAGGGGATGCAACCTAAAAATACTGCTTTGGATGTATACCAGTAAGTCCCATCATAACTTGTGCATCAGTAGCTTGAAGCAAACGAACTAATCTGACCACCGCGGTAATTAACATCCTTGAAAGTGCAAAGATTAGTATGCGTATGCATAACTGGGGCTATGAGGATTTGCCCAACAGCAGCTATCGAGGTAGTGTTAGATCTCAACCCTCTGCATATTGTGGTAGAAAGTGTGGCAAAAAGAACCACACTCAGAATGGTCAAGGAAGGAACCATTAGGCATAGTCCTCAATCTCCTGACGGCGATCAAACCTGGAACATGCCCCTGGACGATATGTCAAAAAATTCAGCTTTGTGAAGCAGTTCACCACAAAGCTTAGTAACAAGGGCGAGTGGGATCATAACATCATCTTGAAATTGAATAGAAATGCCGTCAAAGCAGCCATCAAGGCGCTGAGCTCACATTAAATCAGTTCCAAGAAGATCTGGGATTCCCTAGGGAAATTAAATGAGCTAGGCAAAAGGAATAACGTAACCCTCCTGTGGGCTCCGGTTGACACAGGAGTGGAAGGAAACGAAATAATGGATAATCTCGCAAAAATGGGCTAGAATACCTTTTGTAGGGCCTGAACTCTTTCTTTAATAACAGTACAATACTGAAGAAACTGAAAAGAGAAATGGAGCAGGGAAAATCTAGTTATTGGAAGAATCTCCAGGGAATGAGGCAAAATAAAATTCTTCTGGGAATCTATAACCAGAAAAGGTTTACAGAATGCATCAACCTGAGTAAGAACAATATTCGCATATTAACAGGAATACCTTCAGGCCACTGTAAACTAAAAGGACATGTGAGTAAGTTTGGATTCGCAAAGAAATCTGAATGTAGATTTTGTGGGGAACAGGATGAAACAACAGTCAATCTCCTCAAATTGCGTAGCACTGTGCAACTCAAGGGCGTTGCACCTGGAAGCATGTGAGATCGAAGAGGGAGACTTACCTAATCTGGGGCCTTCTGATATTTCACAGTTTCTGAAAGGAGTAAAATTGGAAGGACCAGCTATAAAACAGCAAGAATAGGGTATACAATAGATCTGTTAGATCGCAGTGTAACATCACCCCTTTACACACATACAAACAAAACTAAAATAATTATCTGAAATGCTTATATAATATATTTTTTCATCAGGTACACGCAACACATACGCAAATATTCCGAAGCCTACAGAAGTCGTAAGGAAACTCCTTTGGAGACAGCAGTCTTTTGGGTCGAATTAGTTTTGAAGCAGAAAGATTTGAGCTACCTCTGGCCAAGGCGAGGGATATGACTTTTGGCAAAGGCAGAATTTGGATATTTTCTTATTCGTGTCGTTTATATTAGCATCTATATCAATCGTGTTGTGTAAACTAATAAAGTGGACATGCGCCAAGATATTTTCAGGGAAATCGCAGAAGAAGAAAATTAAACAGAATTAATTAACATAAATAGACGAATTTATTCGCAGGTACCAGCATTAGACAATGATATTAATACAATGTTCCAAATTAAATAAATCTTGAAATACAGCATTTTTTTTTATGAACTTGAATTCCCCATGTAAACCAAAGGGTATGGGCTGGATTCTTGGGTATCCTGACTCATTCCTTGGATCGGAGTAGACGATCTCGGGTCTGGTGAGGTGCATCCTGTCAGCCAGTAAATCATCATAGCTCCTCTTCCTCTCAGTTCCACCTCACCTCTCAACTCCAACTTGAAAATCCCGAATTTCTCCAAGATATCTTTGGTAACGTTGCTAATGTGGATCCTGGAAGGTTCGCCAGTGCTTTCCAATCTACTAGCTGTATTGACGGTATCGCCGAATAAACAGTAGTGAGGCATGCGTAGTCCCACTACCCCTGCACAGACGGATCCCGAATTGATGCCGACCCTCATCCGTAGTTGGTAGTCTGGTAGTGTGATATTTTGAACGACTTGATACCGTCTAAGAGTTCCAAGGCCATCAGTGCTATTTCTTTGGCGTGATTGTCGCCGTTCGGTTCGGGAAGGCCGGAAACTACCATGTACGCGTCCCCTATGGTTTCCACCTGTCAAAATCAAAATTTAAATTGGCGCGACATTTAAAATTCGAATCTTTTCTTTTGTCATCCTTTGAATAACCACACTGATTTTTTTGGAAAAAAAGTTAGATTTTATGTACATATACAGTACATTATGCGCATTTTATAAGATTATTTACAAATATACAGGGTGTTGCAAATTCCCGTAGCCACCTTAACTTTTGTATTTTAAATGGATTGCTATATTTTTTAGTAGTTATTTTGATAGCCACCTAAAACACCTTTGCAATGATATATGGTATATGCACTTCCGACAATTAGTTTTGGATATATCGCAAATTTTGTCAAAATTTTACGATTACAGCTTCTGAGATTTTAAGTTTTATCCTAAAAACAGATGTAGTGTCCCGCGTTATTCTTTTGTTATAAATTGGGGGAGGGCTATTAGCACTTTGTATGTTTCGCGGTGATACAATGTAAAAATGTATACGGGGTGTTAAATATACAGGGTATTCCACGTAACTGGTTCATTAAAAGTGTATGATGTTCTATTATTTACTTATATTTGAGATTTTGGCACCAGTATCTGTTCGATTGGAACTATAAATGTAAAATACCTTAACCAAAATATCATTTCCGGTTGACCGGAAATGGATGTTAACTTTCTTATTTTAAATAGAATGATATAACTTTTTATTCATTTCTGGATTCTACAACTATAAATACGTCAGTTTTCATTAGCTATTCCTATAGCTACATGTTGCCGTTTTTGAGTTATTTAAGTTTTTCTTTTTTTTTTAGTCATAATCATTGCATCATTGAGAAACTAATATCTCGGTTAATACTGCAAGTAGAGACTCCAAATTTGCTATGTTATGAATGTAGATATAAGTCTAAGAAACGGTAAGCACACTTTACATTCTAACGTACAGGGTGTTCAAAACTGAGGAACAAAGTGACATATTTTCAAATGCAGCAAACTAATTTTTTTTAAGTAGAACACCCTGTATTTTAAATTGAATTAGTAAGTAAATATCATCCCTTCTCACTTTATATGAGCATTCCCTATACCTATCTTTAATAGATTTTGAGATATGAGCGACTTTTTGTTAAACAGACTAAGTATTCTTTTTTTTTAAATAGAACACCCTGTATTTTAATTCGGAATTAAGAAGTAAATATCATCCCCTATCACTTTATATTAGCATTCCTTATACCTT
>RXPK01000811.1:0-117320 GCA_004143645.1 Protaetia brevitarsis
TTGACGTAGCTTTGTTGACATGTAAGCAGTTTTGTTGTTTTTTTGACAGTTTTGGATTTCGCTCGTAGAACCTTTAAAAATGCCTCTTTTTACGAAGGAAGACTACGCCGACATGATATGTTTGTATGGCTATAAACGGAGGAAACGGTTCAGCAGCTGCAAGAGAGTATGCAGAACGCTACCCGAACCGAAGACATCCTTGTCGGACAACCATCATGAACTATTTCATATCGCTCCGGCAAACAGGATCCTTCCCGAAAAATATTAATGAGCGAGAGCCTGCGCGAAGAAATCACACTGAAGCTGTTCTTCATGAAGTTTCTGAGAATCGGAGAACCAGGATAAGTAGAATGATTGCCACCACAGGACAGAAAAGAGCGTCGATTCACAGGACTTTACGTGAAAATGGGCTACATCCTTACCACGTACAACAAGTACAAAATCTCTTACCTGTAGCGTATGCGAAACGGGAAGAATTTTGCTCGTAGATCCTAGAGAACCAGGATGTTCTCCCAATTGCTTTGTTCGCTGATGAGTCTACCTTCACCCGTGATGGGGATTAACAACTCACATAACGAGCACATCTAGAGCGACGAAAATCCCCATGCTTTGTCAGAAAGTAGATTTCAGCACCGATTTTCGGTTAATGTTTGGGGAGGAATCATTGGAAATGTTATCCTGGGACCGAAAATCTTTGGTGGAATATTGACTAGCCATATCCATAGGTGATTCCTAGAAGAAGAGCTTCCCATTCTTCTTGAAGATATCCTCTTGAACATCCGTAACACACTATGCACACTATGGAAGGGTGGTAACCGACTTTTTGAACACTGCGTTTCCAAACCGCTAGATAGGGCGGAATGGAGCTGTCTGACCTAATCCCTCTCGACTTTTTCTCCTGGGGTAATGTTAAGACCATCGTTTTTGAACAAGAGAAGCCGGCTACCAAAGAAAAACTGGTAGGTAAAATCCATCGGGCGTTTCAGGAAGTTCGTGGAAACATGGAAAATGTCAACTGGATAGGAGGACTGAGTTAAAGAGCAGACTTGTATTTAGCAGTCCAGGGTCGCCATTTTGAGCAGATTTGAATGTTTATGGCATTATTTGTTTATTAAAATCGTTAAAACTTAACCATTTCTGCTTATTATTGTAGAAGTAAGACTGTAATTTAAGTTAATCGTTCCTTAGCAACCACCAGCCGAAATTCAAGCCAAATGCGTCCATGATTCATCTAAATTAGTTACCGTAACCAGTAACTTTCAGCGCTTTTGACCACCCATATCTCAAAAACCGTTGGGAATTGGACCTATGCTGACTGGAAGTATTTTGCTAATTTTGATACAAGGAATAACCCTATGAAGTAATGCAACTCAACGAGGAGACACCCTGTAATTGTAGTTTAAACTGTACCTCACAAGCCGTCAGCAAATAGTAAAACGACAACCCTGGTAACATGGTGACGTGAAATGACGTTCGATAGACGTCAATATCACGTAATAGAATGTCATATTGACGTCTATTAAGAGTCAATTGATATCGCTTACAGCATTTTTGTGTGAACGCCAAAGCGCAGGCAATTTTTGACAGGAATGAACCTAGAATTACCTCGATCAATCAGTCAGAGACCTGCATAAATTAGTACAGAATTCTGGTTTGGCTGGTATAACTTCATGAGTAAAAGAATTTGGAGACTAATACAAAAATCCAACAGGCTACAGAGTTCTATGTTAAAAAATATGTATGCTAAATGTATTACGTTTTTCTCATTTACTACTTATGCTTTTCTACTATCATCTATTGCACACAAGAAACAAGTACTGGGAATACGATTTTAAAATGTTAAAGTTTAGTTTTACTTTAATTATGCTGTGAGAATGATCAAAGGAAAATCCTTTTTATAACGGTGAGCAGTTTCCAAACTAATAACATAATTACATCGTCTTATAGCTAAAGACGTTGGGAGTGTCTATTTTTAATTTTCACTTTACGTTTGCGGTTACAGATAAAACTACGCCATCTACTTATTACCTTTTTTTTACCAATATAACAATTGATGCTCGTAACGTTGCTGTCAATCTTTTTGCTTTTCATGCTTCCAAAGAACTTCATGAAGAGCATGGACTCTTCATTAGAGGCAATAATGATATGACATTGTATTGAATGTCCCAATAGATTGTTCCAATTTGCAAACACATGGTACGCATTCAATGGCGTGAATGTATTAAACGAATTTTGCTCAAGCCGTCACATATAGTTATATTCTTGTACTTTTCTGCTCGTTGCTAGGGGTTTCTCATCCATTTACTTCTGCTTCTGTTGAAAATATAGTGGGTTTTGTTTCCTTGATGTTTAATAATTCAAGACCATGTTTTATGGCTTCCTTATCAATGCCTTCAGACTTTTCTCATTTATGTTACTGTTATCGGATATTACGATCAGGTCATCTGCAAATATGTATAGATTAATTTTTGACTAAATTTGCATGTTACGCTACTCTACTGCCTCTTTATTTCTAACCTCTACTCATGATGTATAATTCTTGATGATGAGTTAGTAGAATATAGATTGATACTATTGAATTGTTTAGATTCGACGTTTTTTTTTTCATCGTCTTTATCAGGGTCGCCCTGGTAACGGCAGTAGAAATACCGCCGAAACGTCGAATCTAAACAATCCAAAAGTGTTATGTGTTATCTTGTATTAACCAAAAAAGGTTTTGTTAAAATATTTTGACTAAGCTCATCAACTAGCAATTTTGCAACATACAGATCATTACCATCAATTGTTTTCATTAAGTAATGTAGAAAAACTGTTTTTTCATGTGGTTTTATTGCAAAAGATTTACGAAAACTGCCTAAATTTATAACTTGGCTTATTCTGATAGGATATGAAGCAAATTAATCTTTTGTTTAAATTATTGAAAATTAAAGCGTTATAATGACATTATACGCTATTTTGAGTTGCCTTACAGTTTGTAAACCAGTTTTTTTTATCTAAAAACAATTTAAGGCAATTTTTAATTTGTACCAACAAAAGATGGCTCACGTCTCGCATTTTGACAGGCTATCTACCATTGCTCAGATTGTAATACTAGTGAATAAAATTCTTCCAAACTTTCAAAATTGGTTAAATTTACGCCGTAGATAAAGTGTTATTTAGTTTAACCAAGTGCACTTTAATGTCTCCTCTCTCTCTCTCTTTTTAGTCCTTAAGTAATAAGTAAAACTTATGTGACTTTTATGTGAAAAATTATTAGAATGTAGCATATTTTAGGCTCTAATGCTCATAAAAGTTGTGGCTACCAATTACCATTTAATATAACAAAAAAAAATGCTTTTCCAAAGTACTGGTACTGCGGTATGTGCGAATCTAAGCTACTCTACCGAAAGCGTACAGGCGAAATCAGTATAAAATCAAGGATAAAATTCGGTAAAATTTTGATGAGAAGGTTATGATGTTTTGATACCTTTTCAATTTACTTGTTTTTTTTTATCAATTTTTCTTAGTTTACTGCTTTCGCATAATGTTACCTAATTATAATATTTCAATTCAATCTTGCCTGTTTTCGCAAATCAATATTAAAAAAAAATACATTAAAGAAGCATTTCCTTAGGAATTCAAAGTAATTGTTATGCATTATAATAGCAGAGAAAGAAACAAGAGCAATTTGCTATAAAACAACACCCATTTACAAAATAATAAGCAGTTTTCAATCCATTGATCAAAATTTGAATAGGTTATTGTCATAATATTTTTTTTTATAGCGCCAAGTAAATGCGGTTAATAAAATCGATAATAGCTCATATGATTGCGACCTTGGGTGAGCGTAAAAAAATCTTTCACCACATTGGCATTATCGTGCAATTAGTGAATTATATAGGCAGAGCGAAATCAGCGGTCATAAAAAACAGAAAGGGCAACCAGAGAGTCTGAAATTATTGTTTAGTCTGCGAAATGTGGTAAATTGCTGAGTAGCCGCAGGGCGGCAGGGTATATCGTGATTGGCAGCACCAATTGCAAGATTCATACGTGAAGCGGTTAAAGTTTATTTATAGTATTTATCCACAGGTTTATTCATAAAATTTGAAAGTGTACGATAAATTGAACTTTTTAGAATTTGCTATTTTTACTTTCCACACTGTTCTTTGGACAAATACAATATTTTCTATTTTTATTCAACCGAAACTTGCATTCCTGATAAATGATTCGAACATATTGACTAGGTATATGTATATATTTTTGTAAGGAACGAAGCTAAGAATACGTTAATTACCTTCCAACATATAATGAATCAGCAATATTCGTCCGCTGGTTTATTTTTTCTATATTTTTTTATACCGTTTTCTGAATTTATATTTTTATAAAATACCCTTATTTCAATAAATAATGTTTTTCTATGAAATTAATTTATTTCTTTTAACTGATAAATAAATAAATCAAAGTCTAGCTATAATTAAACAAATATTTGATAGATATATTTCCCAGAATAATTATGTAAAATCTATAAATTTCAATGATAATTGAACAAAATAATTGTAATTAAACTATGTCATTAGGTTGTAAACATGGTGCTATTTTTTATTTAGAATTGTTGAACTTTATTTCATTTGGAAATTGTAAATACCATTCGATGTAGTATTATTATTATCTTTGTTTTCACTACTGTACCTAAATAGATCTTTCATAAGCCACACGCTTGCCGGTGTTCATATACATATTTATCTACCAGTCTAAACATCATTTTATATTTAATCATGTGCATGCAGGCCTAGACAGACTTATGTACAATGGTGATTGTCTTATATGCAATGCAGATTATAGGAAAAACATAACATTGCTTATAATAAGGTTTAACACTTTTTGATCCTCTATAATACAGGTTTGTTGATTTTGTTAAACTGCATTATAAGCACAACTTTATAGCCTATATACACTGCTAGGTTTTCTTGATCTTCAGAGTTACTACTTTCAGCATTGTTGACCTAAGACTGGAACACTAACTAACGTTTTTAAATCTAACTCCAAGCCCTCGGACACCTTTCCTTCCAAAGAACGCACAAATGCGGTAGTGTTTACCGAATTCCCTGTTCATGTGACAATGTTTACTTTAGTGAAATAAAGCATTCGATGGCACCCTTGTTGTACAACCACCCACCTTAATCCGACTCTGTCCAAATCCAATCCCGAAATCTTCACTACTACAACCTTCCTGTCATCGGCAACAACATCAGTTTCGGCACATGATTTCAACCTGAAAACCAAGTGTATGGTATCAGAGCAGACAATTTGTTAAGATATAATCAGTAAAAAATATAATAAACAGTAAAGGCCTAAACACAGATACCTTGCGGTATACCAGAATGTGAATAGCTTATAATAATTTTATAATTTTATTTCATTATTTCGGAAAGAATATGTGAATGTTACACTTTATAAAATACTTTGGGTGTTATGAAGTCGAACCTAAAATTTATAATTTTATTGGAAATGTATCTTTTGGATACCTTAATTAGTTCAAGGACATAAGCAATAATTCATTTAGCCTCGATTACCTGATTATATAAACTTTTAATATAGAGGATTTTAAAACATTAACGGTATTAAATTTGAAAACGTACATTTATAATCAGTGCAAGATTTGGCATTAACTTCTTTCTGTAACCGTTATTCTACTTTTTTTAATTTTTTTTATGAATCATTTTGGTAATAATGTTGTTGTAAGTTGTAAAGTCTTATAATGAATAAAATAATCTAGAAGGCCAAGATGTCCAACATTTCAAATTTTGTTTAACAGCAATCCTTTTGTAAAAATTGGACTGTTGTGCTTATGAGTCTATCAAGCGAAAACTCAAATAATAGATCAAAGTTTGTTTTCAAAAGATCCGTATAGGAGAGATCGCAGATGTAAGCATAGTTAGTATGACTAAAAATTAAACAAAAATTGAAATACAAATATAAAGTTGTATTAACTCCAAAAATATTAATTTATATTAAATAATAAAACAATGCCATAAAGTTGATTATCTAAACATATTCTAGCAAGTATATTAGTAAAAATATATAAATACATAATGTATAAAACATCACTGGTAATGATAATAATGACAAAATTAATGTGATTTAAAAGGAGTCAGTTGTACGCTTGAGGCCAATTAAATATACTAATTAAGGTTGTTAAAAGGGAAAAGTTGAGTAAAGAGCCAATTTCGTAATGAAAATATAAGGTAAAATTAATAAATTATAAGCTACAAAACCAGGTGTGTAGAAGGTAAAGGCTTTTAAACCATCAAACAACGAATAACCCCTTTTTGATAAATAAAAATATCTTAGGAGGGGTTCTTAAAAAGGTATGAATCAATAGTTGGTGCCGTCGGTTAAATTTACATACATTTGTGACTTGTTGGAATATATAAAAATCTATACGAACGATTATAGATTTTTAATTTTACTTAATAAAGCGTACAAATCGAGATGTAAATGCGGAAAAAATATGTTTTTTTTGTAAGTTTTAAACAATTTAAAACCTAAGTAGTAATGTAAGGACTTGTTCTGCTGAATTACGTATTTTAATTATCAATAATAACGACAGAGTGTTAAAATTAATTTTGGAGGTCAGTAGGGATCTGTAATCGGCGTGTTCAGCTATAACCTAACATGGATCGTGGCGAATTGTCTGACAGTCAGATTACAGTTCCCTTTGGTGTTGAATCTTTGCAATGAACGTATAAGCAAAAGTTGTTTCCACTGCTGACAGATTCTTTGCTTAGTTAGTTTGGTGGACTAGATGCTGTTTTGTATCGTATATGGAATCAAAAAATAAATATTTAAAACATGTTTCCTTCCAGCGACCTCTGTGTTTCTATTGTGTAATCCGTGGTGGTGTACTACATTGACAGCTTTTGTAAATTTAAAGCGACATCCTTTGGAATAATATTGCATAAGAACGACTGATAATTAATTATAAACGAGTGCAGTGCCTCCATCATTTTTTTTACAATCAGTCTTTAAAGCCCCTCTTTAGACAAAGTTGAGTTACGCCAAAACAATGCTGTAACTAAGCCTACTAAATATATATGCATTGCACATATAATTCATTTTTAATTACGAAATAGAAAGCAAAAAAATAAGTTTAAAGATGAGACTTTAACGGCGACTCATCCTTCCACACTATCAAAAATTGTGTACAATCAACTTAATAGCAGTAAATTATTTATATTATTATTTAATGATAAATTAATTAACATAAATTTAAGAAAACTCTGGCCCCTTTTGAAATTAATAAGCATGAAATCTCAAACAATGGCTTTATTGTCACTAACATGAACTTTATTTCTCCTGAACTGTGCATTGTCAAATCAGTACACCCACACCCGTAACCACTAAAGCTACGTCGTCTACATATAATGTAATTGATAAATCATTTATTAACTAAGAGAAACTATTAATAAAGAATAGAAAGAGTGCTGGACCTAATATAGAGTCTTGTGGAACTCCTATACTGTTAATTAAGTTGTTAGATACAAAATTAGTTAAAATAGGTTTAAATTAAACAATGTCTAAATACACAATTACCATGTATTTTAACTTATTGTTAATATGGATCTACGCTGCATAAGAATTTATGACATTATCGCTTCTGTAAAAGAATTTTCACATATGGGTATTTATTTTGCATAACGGACTCAACCCAGTTTAAAACAATGTTTCTAATATTTGTAATGTATTGAATAGAATGTTGTGAGGAACACAATGAAAAGCTTTGCTTAAACGATGTCTTCGATTAAACACTGCTGGCATTCAGACCTTATTTTCAGATTGGATGAAAACATCTTCATTCTATTTAAAAGGCAGTTTTCAAATATTTTAGTAAAGCGAGATTATTGTACTATTTAATGTACAAATATCAAGACAATGAAATCACATAAATCTAAGATTATTTGGGAGTGCCTAGGAAAACGAAGTAACAGAAACAAATTTATTATTCTATGGATAGAATGACAGTTAATCTCACAATCAGTAAAAAAAAGTGCTGAAACACCATTTTTAGGGTGCGAATCCTTTTGCATGCAGTGCGTAAATTAAAAATTGAACTAGAATAGAAGAAAATCAAATATTAGGAAAGAGGCAAGAAGTTAAAATTCTTCTGGGAACCTAAATCAAAAGGGATCTATAGAGTGTAAAATATTGTCAAACCGTTGTAAATTGAAAGCACTTTTGAGTAGCCTTGGACTAACAAAGAAAGCAGAATGCAGATTCGGAATAGGATGAAGCACATATCCGCATTCTCTCAAATGCTAAACACTTTTTAAGAGGAATGTTATAGGTATATAGAACATTGTATTACCTCTAAATGAACGTCAATGTTTATTGAGTTTCTATAATTTATAATAAATAGTATGTTAGGCTGTGTATAATTCAATAAGAAATCTACATCATTCTTCTCCATAGAGAGAATGTTTACAACTTTAGTTTTGCAAAAAAAGCCCGAATGATTAAACATACTTACCGCAATTTTTCTAAAGCTGTTAGGGCCTTAAATAAAGCTGTTTTCCTACAACAATATCATTTAATATCTTTTTTAATTAACTGTAAGTAATGCATTTTGCCTTAACAAATAAACAGATTAGACTAATACAGTGCAGTTTTATGTTTATTATGTGTGATCAACTGTATATATCACCTGATGTTAGTCTTATCGATAATTTAACCAATAAAATGATGGCGCCTGCGCCTAGTCTTGTTTATACACCTAAATTTTATACTACATTCTTTTCTAATAGTACCTACCTAACGCGTTTTAGATAGATTAGGTACTAAGAATTCTCGTGAGACACGTTCGACTCACCAAAATCACGCCACAATTTTTATCAGAACATGCGGATCGCTTAATTAAATTTATATGAATCTCAATATGATTGTATCCCTATTATAATGTTAGTGTGCTGCGTGCGTAATATGAGAATCCAATCGTGCGTTGATTCAATATCAAATCAGATTACGAGATTAGAGGGGCGAAATTAACATTTTCATTTGCAGCAGTACCCAATATGGGAACTACAATGTAGAACGTGTTGGGATGGTTTCAAAACTAGTTACAGCTGAAGAAATGTGCCGGCTTTGAAGGTTTAAAACCGAACGTGTCTCTATTGAATATGAGAGGATTAGTCATTTAAATTTTACTCGTGTTAATTTCCTAGAGGCTTTAATATAAACAATTAGGATGATATTTGGGTTTAATATATGTATTTCTTTATCCCGGAAGTAGCCATACAATATATCTCCTAATTGAGTTCCAAAGAGGAAATGAATTATCTCCTTGACATTTGTCGCATTCAAGGTGTAACTAAAACAAAAAGAAATTGGAATAATTCCGTCAGTATTGAGAATAAACATAGAATCTTATATTTATATGTATTCTTGAAAAAAGTTTGACAAATTTGCGATTTAATTGCATTCAGATCTATTACTTTATAAAAATTAGGATGAAGTGATTGGTAGTAGTACTTGATAAAAAAAGCACATTTCTTGCACAAACTTTTAATTAAAATTGTATTAAAGATATACAAATCAATTTGTTTTTTTTTTCACATATATAAAAAGTTTTAGGAGATTTTGTAATAACTGATTGATTTGAAGGTTTTTTTTTTAGTATCTGGAAATTGGTAAGATAAATCCAATTTTTTTTGTCGAAATACTTAGAAGTTTTCCAGCTTAACGAAAGCTTCAAACGTTTTTGGGTTTATAATAATCCAGTACTTTTTCTCTGAAATATTTTCAAGTTTTTTACACTTGAGACTAATCGGGAGCCGTTACACTGAAAAAAATTCTGAACGTGATATCAACAGTCTACATTCATTGAGTGAATTTTCATCTACAGAACGAAATGTGTTATTGTTATGATAAAATAACTGCATCAATCATATACAAATTTGATTAAGTAATAACAAGATTCATTAGTGTAATAAATTAGTTTCATTATTATAATAAATCATTGTATACATTAGTCCATGGATAATAATTATTATAGTAACTATATTTTCATCCGTTCAATAAATAATTTTGTTAATAATGTGAATATGAGCGTAATAGAGAGTATAGAGTATAGAGCGTATAGAGTAATACTTTATATAAAATTCTTATGTACATTTTTCTTAAAATTATTTGCGATATGAACACAATGAAGTATTAAATGATACTTTATTCGTTCAATAGTTTGCAATTTATTAGAACGAATAGATAACTTAATAAAAGGTATACGGCAGTGATTGAATTACCGACTTACGGCGTGGTCGCTGACTGAGTGAGAGCTTGGCGTGTGGCCCCCTAGAGGGCGTGTATCTAAACTGATAATCTTTTAGGGGAAAATTGGAAATAATAAGTACATGAGACACGATACTGATGAAAGTATATTTGCTTTTGGAGGAATACTAAAGGCGCTTGGCAGGTAAAAACTCACATTTCTATTTCCTCCTCTGCTTGTATGGTAATTCCTCCACAATAGACCATGAGCCATGGTGGCATTTTTACAGTTAATTGTTTAGGAATTTTCTTTTGATGTTTTTTTGGTAATCACCACCGCTTGATATCATTCTTGTTATTTTTAATATTACTTTTACTGCAATCTAATTAAATAGATTCATCAAGTTGCATGGCTTACTCAACAGTAAATTGAGTGAATGAAATGCGATTATTGCATCAATAAATAACGTTTATTATTTTAATTAGAAGTTTACTCTATAACAATAATTCAACTTTATTAGGATTATGAATAACATACATTATGTCAACTACTTGTGATTGGCATCATTGTTATTCTAAGTGAAACATTCTATACACTATTACATTTTTGATTTTAGTATAAAATTATATGACGATTAAAACTAGGGCTTCCTATACCACCTATCTTCTGTTCTAACTGTTTCTTAGATGATTGTGAGTCCATGTTTGGTCATAATTGCAAATTAAAAGTTCTTTCCAATCTTCAGATTTATGATTTATTTACTACATGTTTCGGTCTAAAATTCGACCATCTTCAAAAACTACTGGTTGGGTAGTAAGTAGGTCTAAGATATTACACTTTTTGTAATTTCTTTTTATATTTACACTGTTGTCCATAATTAATTAAAATCACTTGCTGTAACCGGAAAACTTCTAAGTAACTGAGTAAACAAAAATATAAAGCATAGTCCTGAACGTCTTTACATGTCAATATACAGCTTTCAATAAATTAGGTATATCATGGATTTCTGACATAAAATTGTAGCACAACTTTGATTTTATTGATTTAATGAACATACTATAATATAGACTACCTCTAAGACTTATTTCTTATACTTTCGCAGCAAAGTTTATTTACGTACTTATTATTTTGTATACAGAGAAGAAGAATAAAAGATTAGATTAAATTGGGGTGGCCTATGGACCTGTTTCACCGCGACCTTTTCAGATCTATTGTGTTCCCCTTTTTTTCCTAGAGGACGCTCTCTAATTTTGCCCTCTTAATTAGGCCTATCATCTTTGACAGCGATGTTTTTTTGAATATTTATGACCCTTTAGTCTTTCTTCTAGATAAGAAAGACACACAGCTTTAAAAAAACATGCACAATCTAAATGTCATAATTTTGATTTTGAAAGCACAGAAATTTTGGATAAAGAGAAACATAAAAGAACAAGAGAAATACTAGAGTCAATACCTATTAAAAACAACAAAAATGCACGTAATGATAAAACAGACATATTAAATTTACCAAACTTATATTACACTATTATTGAAAATTATCAAAAATAACCATTACATTAAATAGTACACCTATATATATCCAAATAAGTGGAATATATAAACACAAATAACCGTACTACAAACAAAAAACAAAAATATCGCAAAACATACACAAACATATGACACTGAAGTATTTAAATCTTTACTAAAATAACACTTTAAACGACATACACAACATGTAACACATAGACGATAAAATTTGAAAATCTCAAAACTTAAAGTAAAATATTGACTTTATGTTGTCTACTATTATGAACATACAATTGGAATGTACCAAGTAAGTTTTTTCTCCCAAGGTATATCGTGGTCGATTTTTCTGTTGTTTGTTTAGTGTTGTTGTATTTTGTGAATTTGTTAGTTTGTCCATTTATCATTTTATCATTGTTTACGTTCTTTACATAACTACATGTAAAATCGCCTGTTGCAGCATGGATAAATTGAAAAAAAATGTGGTAAAACCATCGAAACGTTTTTGTATAAGTAATATAAAATAATAAATAAATGTCGCTTCCCAAAAAGTTTTTTAAAAATTATATATAAACCAAATACGGCAAAGAAAACAAACCATTATCTCATATCTTTAAAGAAATATGTATTAAGTAATACATACTTCTTTTAATTGAAAATGGTATTATTTTAATGAAGTAAATATGTATTCACTTAAAGAAATGCTTCTTTTAAATATATAGCAACTACCAAATATTTCGTCGATTTAAAGAATCCTTTTTCTCTGTGTACCTTGAGTATAGCTCGCCCTGTATATATCTTTTAATTATATAATATCTTTTGAGAATTAGAATACTGGAATTGTATACAACAATGAACTGAATGGAAACACCTTTGTAGAGCAACAACAATGATTTGTGATTCCTTTTCACCTATATTTGAGATCTAGTACGAACAATATTGTTTTCTGAAAGGAAGGAATATTATTAATTGAAAGACAACATGCTATAAATGATTAAGATTAATTAGATCCTAAAGTAATATATTTTCTACGAACTAGAAATATATAATGGATGTTATACATCGCCAAAATGTATCTATTGTCTTGTCTTTGGAAAATTCCATATGCGGTTAATTACACTGTTCTAAATGTAGTAATATTTTTAAGTTTCTCTTAACGTAAAATTGTGTTAAGTACTTCAAACAGTTTCACAAAATAATGTATGCTATTTTAGCTTAATTAAACTAACCGTTTCTTAAACCCATTGTCCATAATAATGTTTAAAGCAGAAGATTCTTATGTTCATTCAGACAAGGTTAATTTCAAATGAGTGCGTAATTAATGTGCTAATTGTATGTTTTTGCAATCTTATTTTTCCAGGAAAATAAAAGCAAGATCCATAGATTTAACGAATGGAAGATTTACAGCCAATAAAAATAAATTTAACTCATTTATAACCACACTGAATAACAACTTCCTAAATATTATGTCCGTGAGAATAATTAAAAATATAGTTCTTATTGATTGTTAAGACTCTCAAGAAAATTGGTATTCTAACTGCTTATACTTCATCTCTTTACTATGAATAAAGTTTCCTGGTTTAATATTTATTTATTTATTGATTACACACTTTTATGTACCTAAAAAATATTTGCTAACCTTCAGAGTCGGTCGTAAATTTTTTTTCGTGTATTTAGTATGTAAACAGAAGCACTACTATTAATCGTGGATTCAGATTACGTCTTGAATAAAAAATATTATTTTTAGACACGTAAATAACTACGAAATTAGACATTGTAAATATCTGCCTATTGTAATTCAAGCCTTAATTGACGTAAAGTGAAAAGGAATTCGTTCGACAATATTATCAGACATGTTTTCAATGGAAAATATTACATTAAAAAGTTTGTTGTAGTATACGATTTTATCTATTATTCGCATGTGTTATGTAACGTATGGTTATTTGTTAATTGCTTAACTAAATACCTTCCTCAACGAAATTCTCCATTATGTACATCTGTGCGAAAATATAGATAAATACATCGAACGATATTCGTGGAAAATTTGCTTCAGAACGGATACGCGATGTTCTATCTATGTTACATACTTTTAAGTATACTTTTCCTGGTTTCTCTTCAACGTATGTATATATAAGTCGCATAAGCAAACGCGTTTTCTATATTTAATTATGATTCTACGTATGTTAGAAGTACGCATCCAAAAGAAGGAATTCTTGGTGAAATTGAATGTGTTATATAAACAATTATTATTATTTTCGTGCGGTATTCGATCTCCATTTTTTATGCATGAGGCGAAATCTATTGTGTATTAATAATAATTTATGTAATGAGCACAATTGGTGGAATATTTTGTGAATTCATTGGAAAATTTTATATATATTATTGAAGGATTAATAAAAAAACTGCTAATGGCTTTTCTTAAAAATTACAAAATTATCACGCTTGCACAGTTTGGCTTCTTGTCCAATTCAGGTACAGCTGACGCGCTGTACTCGGTCTTCAATGAAGTCTTTACCAATATTAATAACAAACACTTTACAGCAACTGCGTTCTGGGACTTTTCTAAAGTCTTTGACTGTGTCAGTCATGCCATCCTACTAAAAAATTATTTATACTATGGAATTCGTGGTGCTCCTCTGGAATGATTTAAATCGTACCTTTTCAATAGGAAACAGATCGTGAAAGCAAATAGTTCTTCCTCATCGCGTATGGGAATTGACTCTAGCGTTCTCCAAGGCTCCGTGCTTGGTCCAATACTTTTCCTTCTTTTTATCAATGACATCACCAATTTAAAGATCAGTGGGCAGAACATTATGTCTCTTCGCAAATGACACTAGTATTACAGACAGGACATTCTTACTTCACTTAAATTTTATTAGCTAGAATATATTTATGGATAAAAAGAAACCAATGGAATAAATTCCGAAAATTTTAGTTTGGAACAAAATAAACATGCTACGAAGATTGTCTATAGTAGTGAATTATCAACTTATCAAAGCTAATATATACCTATGCGCACTTGCTCATATTCCTACGAGTTTCCTAATAGTTATTTACCACAATTTGAAGTAAACAAACACTTTACGGCAATATTGATATAAATCCTGGAATTATTTTTGGCTTTTGATGCACTGAAATACGCAATGACAAAGTAATAAAATGTCTAGGTAAGTAGATACGGCACTTACATTTTGTGCAATTAGAACATTAATCGTACAAGAAGCTTTTTTTCTTTTTGTATTCATATGAAGATGCTTTTTCCTTTTTAACGAGTATCTTTTATCCATTTTTAGATATGGCACAATGAGGTTTGCTACTTGTAAGAAAGTAAATATTCTTCGCACAATAACTGCAGTGCCAAGTCAGTTCCAGGGATGTCTGCGTGTGTGTTGTGTGAGGATTTGTGTGTTTGTGACAGTGTGTGGCATCCCGACTCATTTATCACAAGTTATTCTATAGGAAGTGTAAAATCATAGATATAGAATAGGACCTGTTTTTGGTTGAATCAACTAAGTTGCTTGGTTTACTTTCAACTAGTTGATTGTCATTGAAGATCTATTGAAGTCACCGAAGCGGACAAGTTGACTCCATGTGAAAGGATTCAAGGCGGTTCCCAAATATTTGCTACATCAGTATGCTCATTGTCAACCGCCTGTTCAACTAATGGAATCAACTAATCGCCTCGTCTGAAAGAGGCCTTACATTCAATGAAAAGTAGCGAATACTCTAGACAATCTTAGCAATTCATTTTGGGCTCATGTAACATAGAAAGCAAGCAATTTATACCATGCAAAAAGACAAGAGGTATCTCTATTTTCGATCTGATTACCACTTGAGATTTACTCCTGCAATTACGTTTCTACAAATGCTCTTCACATTTGTGCATACCTCGAGATAATTCAGTTCTCGGAAAACAGCAGTTACTCAATTTACAAAATAGCCACTGATTCTACTGATTCATAGTACGGACTATATTATCAGTGCTATAATTATTTCTGAATAAATAGTTTTCTTCTGCAGCCTAGTAAATTAAATAAAATTTCTGATAATACCTTATTAATTTGCATTTTTCTAGGAAACTAAATGAAATAATGTTACTCTATACATTCAAGTTCACATGACAGACTAACTAATGTTTTGAAAAGATCTGATTACCCGAACCGATATCATTTCTATGGCACACTCAATTCAACGCGTCCTAGTTATGGTAATATGGTTGCCCCGGCCCTGTTTCGGACGCTATTTGCTATCAGAACGAAATGAAGAAAAATGTTTTAATATTAGTAAGTACCGCTGAACGGTCGCCGTTCACCACTTTTTTTATTTTTCCTTCTTGGAAGCCTAATAGAGCCAGGCAAAAAATTAAAGAAAAGAAAACTTAAAAAAATAAGATGTTGGCACAATTTTAAATACCGTTTTCAAAACAATCTGTTTATCAAATTTAAAATATTTTGAACCAATCAAAATATTTAGACGCTGTTTTTAGACACACCAAGTGTCTAAAAACAGTGGAAAAAAAATCCGCGTCATCTATTGGCAGAGAATCTCATTAAAAGGTCGTCCAGATTCGCCTTAAGAGTAACATAGATCACTAAACTAAATTCAACTATAGTATTTTTGGTCCTCAGTTAGTAAAATATAATTTCATTTTTAAAACCCATACTAATATTTCTATACATTTAATCACAGTCAAAGCAGATCGCTATTATTTTTGCTCGTCTCTAAATAACAGAGGCCCGACTACAATATCAGCGGTATTGAAGCAATATTTAAGAACTTCAAAAATTTTATAACTTGGTTCCCTTAATTAAAGATAATTACATAATTTTTTAATGATCTTTCTATGCTTAAGAAAGGTGACAACATTTAATTTACACTCTGTATGTTAATTGAAATTATTTTTCATTCATTTTCTTTCCTTTAACTAATCGTTTTCTTCTTTATTGTTACAAATTTTGTTTGTTCCTTTAAGAAATGATTGTTTATATGTTTTTATTTTTCACATATTTTGACTTGCAAAAACACTTGTGTGTCTTGTAACAAAATAAGTATTAATATTATTATAACACTTCAAACGTATGCGTTGTAATGGTTTTAATTTTTTTGTATATTTATAAGCATAGTGTAGACCGTAATATTAATAATTTGACTAGAAATTTAAATAAATCCTATATTTTCACTAAAAAGAACTCGTTTTTATTATTAATATCGAGGCTACGAAGATAATAGGAACTCTATTTTAACGAATACAATTATTTATGAGTAAGTGTAAGTTTGTAATTTAAATAATCTTCGAGGCTAAATTTATTTAAATAAATTGCCTATTTAAATAAATAAATAGCCAATTCCGGTCAGTAGATTCAAGGAATTTTGAGTATCACGTTGAAATATAATACCCATGTAATTCCCAATGTGATATTCTCTGTTTACTGTCAATTACTGTTAATCATACACACTTATCAGAAAGTCAATACTCGAAACTTTTTCGCGATAACATATGCGTACCTTTTTTTTTATGAAAACCCTGTAGAAATAAATGAATAGGTATTATATTATGCATTTTAAAACATCTAATCAAATGCGAACAAAATCCACTCACATTCAATCTTTTTTTCTCACAAGATATTAATAAAAATAATCGTCGAAATGAACAAATAATGTCCAACCTGTCTCAGCGAATTAACACTTAAGCTTGGTAATCGCAGTTGGCCAAGCGACTGTAGACGCAGTAACGTTACTTTTTAACAAGGCTCGCTTTGCGAACCGCACGAAACGGGTTCGCTAGACCTTACTATTGCTGTTGGATCGACGACTATATTTAACTATTCGTATTTTCAGTGAATGCCGTATCAGTGGCGCTCAAAATGTCCGCGGTGTGTTTGAGGTGAATAGACCAGTTGTAGACGTATTAAATTTCATTCACGTAGAAAATGTAATGGAATATTTTTAGATTAAAATAAATAACTTAAGACGAGACTAATACGCAGTGGTCAATCCATTGAGGTCAAGTGGCATAAATTAACGACAATTCACCGTGATGCGTAATAAATATAAGGCAAACATCGACACAACATCCTTATAACCCCCATAACGTACATTTAATACATTTAACAGTAAAAAGGATAATATTTATCTAAGAACGAGTGATTTGCATGTTATACGAATTCATACGTACTGATTTACCTACTCGAAACAAAATTGAATAAACTGTAAACCATTAACTGTGTGTAAACATATCATTCCATCAACCATGTATTTGCATATGAAATGGCAGAAACATTATTTCCTCTCTGGTAAACAACATTACTGCTGTAAATGATTATAAAGTTTCCGTAACTGTATTGGTAACTCGTAGTAGCTTAAAGCTGTGACTGAAATTGTCGCTAGGGGTAGGTATCAAAGCAACAGGTGACCGCGATATGTCTCTAGCGCTGGGCTGTGTAATATACTTCGTACTACCCGTTAAAGTACCAGAAAATCGAATGATTTATATGGCTGATAGGTTATGTGCGAATATGTCAAAGTTAATATAATAAATTTTGCGGTTCCTTTATAATGTTTCCAGAAGTTGGGTATAGAATGGAAGTACACACAAATAAATCTATTCTTAATTAGTTAAACAAGTACTAAAATATTAATGTATAAACTATTTAAAAACTTTTTTTTAAACCAACTTGTTCGAAAACATGAGTAATACTAAACTTTCGCATGCTCAATTTTGTAGTGTAAAGCCATCCTATCCTGGCCATTTATATGGTTTAATTGCTGATTTTACCTTTTCCACATTGACTACTTTCTTTACTGTCTTCCAGTGCTCGCTAAATATACAACGGTTTTCCAGACAGAGGTATTCGCCCTTGCAGCCTGTGCAGAAATGATTGCAAAAGCGGGCTACATGAGGAGGAAAATTAATATAATGACTGACAGCCAGGCTGCCATCAAGGCAGTTTCGAACCCCGTAACTAGGTCAAAACTAGTTAGAGACTACAAACAATCCCTCAATATACTGGCACGAGACTACACGGTATCTCTGATTTGGGTGCTGGGACATGAGGATATATAGGGCAATGTAATAGTCGACAAACTAACCAAGGGCTCTAAAAGACACTTCATAGGTCCAGAGCCTGTATGTGTTTTTACTAAGGATTCCACAAGAAGGGAGATCTGGACCTGGTTAGATAGAGAAAGTACAAAGAAATGGAGGTCGACTGAAGATTAACTCCATAACTCCAAGCGCTAATAGGGGGTGGGGATTCTCTGATAATCCACTCAGGCGCAGCAAGAAAGAAGCTAAAACCATTACTGGGTTGGTAACTGGACACTGTCCCCTGAAAGAGCATCTATACAACACAGGTCGAGTAAGCGAACCGTGGTGCAGAAGATGCGAACTACAGGAGGAAACGAGTTTACATGTGAGGAATTGAACGTACGCAGGCAGAAATATTTCGGGAGGAATATTGGAGCCCTCGAAGGTTCTCAAGTTTCCACTGGGCAAGATACTGGGCTGTATAGAGAACACCAAGCTGCTCGAGTGGTAATAAGAGACTTAATAGGGATGGTACAATGAGTACCTAGCTCAAGTGCCCGCCGGAATTTAGGTGCCCACTCTAACTTAATGAATGAATGACCGAATGGGTTTACGTAAACCATCAATTTATTCTTTTGTTTGGAATATACTTGTGGAAATAAATTCGATAAATCAAGGAAATTCATTCGTCGTTTGATGTAATCATATCACCTAATCACCACAATGACGGAATATTCTCCTGGATTTGATCATATATTGCTGGAAATTAGTAAATGTTTCTGAAAATATAAAGAATAGAATAGATATTTGCCTAAATAATGTCGGTTATCACATTGAATACAATATGTAGGCAATGCAGACTTGTTAAGGAAACATGTTCCTAAATTCTTAGCATTACTCTATTGGGTTTACGTGGACCAGCAATTTACTGTTCTGTTTGGAACATATTTGCGGAACAATTCGTCGTATGATGCAATCATATCACCTAGTCACTAGAGGGTGGATATCTGCCTAAGTAATGGTAGTTATCACATTGAATACAATATGTAGGCAGTGTGGACATATTAAGGGAAACATGTTTGCTAAATTCTTAGTTCACATTATATTTTTGTTGTGGATTAAGTATCAATAGTATTCATCAATTATTGCCCATTTAATATTTTGCCTAAATTATGAAGAATGTCTGATATAAGTTACAATATGACATAAATTTGCATTTCTTCAATATATCTTTTTTAGGCCTTTTATATCTTTAATTAAAACTTGGTGGTACATGTATTTTGCTTAGTTTTTGCGAGGGATGTTATTTGATAGCATGCATACCTTACGTCCAAGTTGACATTAGTGTATATTAAGTTGCATACGCACAATCAAACAAAAATCGTACGCTACTGTGTTTTGTTAACTACAATTATTAGCCAACTTCATTTGAAACAGTGCCCATGGATGAAAATATTGATACAGACTTCGTGGAAGTAAAGTGGAGTAGGATCAGTACAGGCTTATGCGATCTTACGGTAGTTTTACTTGATTTAAGATTTATCATAAAACTGATTTTAATGCACGCCTTTTTAAACGCCAATACTGTGTAACCGTCGAACGTTAATAGTGTACGACTGTAATCAAAATAAGTAATATTATTTTGGCGAAACAAGGTTTTAGTACAATGGGAAAATTGTTAAAACAAGGTTGTTCAAATTACTTGACTACACAAATTCTTTCATAAGAAAAGAAAGCAAGGCAAAAAAAATAAATAATGAAAGTTTTTCCTTTTTATGTAAATATCACGATTTGAGAGCTCAGTATGTCTAATACACTTTTCTATAAGTTAGTGAGAAAATAGAAACCTTAGCCGAAATTCTTCTACGGAAGAATTTGAAATAATAATTCTCCGTTTTCTATTTTTACGTTAGCAAACAATGATATAGTAAAGATTTTAAAATCTCAACAACGACGGTCGTTTTTGACTGCTAGCTGTTCGTATTTTGAAGAATTGATTCTACTTTTGCTAGATTGATCATATATTGTTATTTTAAAGTTAAATTTGAACTAAGCATTAAACAACTTCAGCAAATGCGTACACAATTTGGTTTTATGCAATATTCATTCCTATAACTTCCTGAACGAGCATCTAAAACTTGTTTAGACTTGTATTTTATTCAATACTCCAAAAATATCAAATAGAGCACATTAAAATTTTATGCATATATCTAGAATGCGGTTTTTTCACTTCCTACTACTCAGCTAGCCATAATCATAGACGCAAACAATCCCTATAAATACACGGTTTCGAAATTCAACCTATTAATAAAATTTGGCAAAGAATTGACTGTCGGTCGTTAAATTTCCTTGTCGTTTATGAAACATGTTTCTTTTTTGAGACGAGAAAAACAAAATTAAAAATCAACTTTTTTTAACACGAAGTATCTAATAATATAAACCTGTATATCTATAATAATTGTATAAAACTCTAAAGAAGTTGTTGACGTTTATATTTGGTCAAGACGTCTGAGAAATAACATTTGAACACTAGGAAGTATTTGGAGTTTACTATTGCTGTTTCTAGCAGGTTTCAAAAATCAATAAACAAGGAAGTGTAGGAGGAAATAATAATCTTCCAGAATGGCGCTTCTGTAACGTGGACAAATAGCAATCAAAGATTTGCAATGTTGGCTGAAAGTACAAGGGTATTCTGTGATAGCGCGATTCTCCAAATAATTGGATGATTTGTGGGGATATATCGTTTATTAAATTTGGAACATGAAACATACGGAGTATGTAAAAATTGTAAATAATTTTTTTTTCTGATAATGATTGTAAATTTTAACCTATTAGTAATTATTATACTTGTAATGAGAGATAGCGACGATTATGTGAACAAATGTGCTGTGGAGTGGTGTATTTATCTTCGAACTTGTATTATTTCAGCATAAATATGAATTCAAAAATTTAGAAAAAAATAGAGTTTAGCATTTCTTACATTAGTAAGAGATCGTACGAAGAAAATTATAGCTTCTACCGTTGAATCTTTTAAAAACAAAAACTGCCTTCATTCCCGAATACGTATTTGGATTTAAAGAAAAATAAAAGTCGAATCAGTAGCAAGTTGAGTAGGCAAGCTTGTAATGTAAATGCTGGAATAGATCCACTTTTATTTTCTACAGTATAACACATGCAAATCATCAATTTAAAATTGTTTTTTTTTATTAAATTCATGTACTTCAATGAATACCCGCAGAACGGTAAAAATGAGGAAAAACAGGTTTTTAAAAACCTACGTTTTAGATAATCGGGGCAATTGGAAATTAGCATTTACGTGACAGCATACAAATTTATGCTTTTAGTAAATTTAAATAGTAAATACTTTCAGAGATGCAAAACCGTTTCTTTTATTATTAAATTGTTTGTTGCGCATCCAACAGAGAATGAAGGAACAACAATACTAGATAATGCCGTATGTTTAACCAACAGCAAATACCAATTACAGGACAATACATGAGCGACATAAATGATAGGAATAATTATCGTCCAATATCGATATTATCATCAGCTGTGTCAAAAATATGTGACTGTCTAAACGAGAAACCACATGACTTCCAACAAGAAAACTAACTATACAAGCTTTTGATACAGTGCGGCACAATTTACTTTTGAGTAAATATTTTTTTTTATGGAATTAGAGGGAGCTAACATCAAGTCTTGACGTCATACCGATTCGAGAGGTATCAAATGGTGGAGACCGAGAACTATGCGTCAAAAATGCAACTTTTAACACAGAAGTACCGCAAGGAGTCCATGTTAGGCCTCTTATTATTTACTATATACATCAAACGACTTACCTTGCAATATATGTTTAACATAAACTATATTATATGCCAATGACACTTGCTTCCTTTTAACTGCTGACACCAGTGACGACTTGAAAAATAAAGCATAACCTGCTCTGAGTGGTACTCAAAAGTGCTTGCAACCAAATGCTTCAAATATAAAAAAAATAATAAAAACCTCAATATTTGAAACTAGGTGCTACAAACCATCTATCGCCGATGGGTTTTGTGGAATACTAAGCTTAACTCTAGATAATAGGCTGTCACGGAAGCTCATATCGAGAAAATGATGACAAAGCTTTTATACAAAATCTTCGATAAAAAGGCCCCACCACTTTAGTAGCTTAAGTTGCGATTTTACTCCTGGCATAATATAGATACTAACAAATGGGATAAATTGTGCTACATGTTTTCGTGAAATTTTTAAGGTGGCCAATTTTTTTTGCTAGTCAGTGTAGTTTGTACTGTGTGCGATAATATTTGGATATTATTTGGACTATACAGGGTGTTCCTAAATATCATGTACATAAGGAAGGGGGTTATTATTTGGTTTATTTTGTGCCTAAAATTTCATGTAAACATAGGTCTGCAAACGCTTCGTTACCAATCTGCAGGGTGTTGAAATTTCAAGATTTTTTCACTTTTTACTGTATAGCTCCTACAGTTTTTGAGATATTTTGCTTAAATTTGGAAGGTAGGTTACGCTATAAGGCCTGCATCATTAGCCATGCCAAATGATGATGTAAATCTACAGGGTAATAATTTTTTCGGGGTCATGCCCTCTTTTCCCACCCTGAACTTTTTTGGATGCGTCACTGCTAGATTCTAAAATACGCAATAAATTTTCTGTCTTGTTTAGAAACTTTTTGATCTCTTGTATTTTTTTCTTATCTCTGACCGTTATCGAGAAAAAAAATAGAAAACAATTTTCTGTAATTCGCCAGAGAAAATTAAATTTTTTAAAATGGTCTAGCAGGGCTCTGGCTTTATTCAGATAATCACTTGAGTTTATTAATTTTAAGAGTTAAGGTGCTACTACCTTGTTAAAAAATAGGATGACCCGGTTTTCGTAGCATTGTTTTATTATAATACAAAGTAACATAACTAATAACAATAAAAACTCTAATTAATAACAATGACAAGGAAACTATGCTACAACAATTGTTGAAAGTGTCCTCCTCCAACCCTTATACAGGCGTCCGCTCTTCTTCTCATTGATGTTCGCACTCTCTCAAATACTCCTGAAGTATTTCTTATCGTTTCAAATCCATCGATTATTCGATTTCGTAAGTCATCAACAGTATTCACAGGTGTTGTATACATTAGAGATTAGAGATGTCCCCACAGGAAAAAATCTATGCTATTTAAGTCATTTTCTAGTAGTAGTTTTCTATTTTTTTTTCTCGATAACGGCCAGAGATAAGAAAAAAATACAACAGATCAAAAAGTTTCTAAACAAGACAGAAAATTTATTGCGTATTTATTAGAATCTAGCAGTGGCGCATCGCAAAAAAGTTCAGGGTGGGAAAAGAGGGCATGACCCCGAAAAAATTATTACCCTGTAGATTTACATCATCATTTGGCATGGCTAATGATGCAGGCCTTATAGCGTAACCTATCTTCCAAATTTGAGCAAAATATCTTAAAAACTGTAGGAGCTATACAGTAAAAAGTGAAAAAATCTTGAAATTTCACACCCTGCAGATTGGTAACGAAGCGTTTGCAGACCTATGTTTATATGAAATTTTAGGCACAAAATAAACCAAATTATTACCCCCTCCCTTATGTACATGATATTTAGGAACACCCTGTATATTGGTGGTGCTGAAGATGTTGAACGCTCTTTTTCAAAATATAAGCATGTTTTGTCATAGCGACGAAAGCAGTTTAGTGAGAAAAATCTTGAAACACTTAATGCTACAATTTTTTCAGCAATCCTATACCATTTCTGCTACTTAAATAAGGTAAGGGGCTTATATGTAGTATTTATAGTTAAATAAATAAATAATTTTGCTCTTTCCCGATACTGTACTGTATACTTGCTAAACGTTAATGTCACATACATTAAATTTAGTACTGACGTGGCGCGCAGACGAAAGTTGACCATTCTAATTATGACTAACAATAAATCACATGAATTCAATGAACTATAATTGAATGGTAGAAAAAGTACTGGAGGCAGATATGGAAAAAGAAGATGTCGAAGATAAGTGATGAGTCAAAATAGGGCAGTTTAATCAATGAAATGTAAGCGACCTGCAATATACACTTTGTATCATTTCTTGGGATCATCGAAAAAAGATTATTAAAGATTCAGAAAAACGCACGAAAAAGGATGACATAGAGTAGTTCCTGGAATATACATTTTGCATCAAATTTGCACCCATCATCGCTTCCAATTTTAATATTGTAGCGTTATAAAGCTCAAATGATCGTTCCATCTTCACACCGTGAATGTATTAAAGAGGGTGCGCGTTATATACACCATACATTTATGTAAAGCACATCCTATACGTAGCTAATCTCGTCCCGGAATGCGACTGTAATCTGAATCTATTTATACACTTGCTACCTACACATGCACTCACGATATTATAAACAGTTTGGGGACCGCTGATGCCAATAATGCAGGTATAACGTGTAGAGAGTGTAAGGTGAAGGTTTCGTGCGGTGACGTAGCCGGCAGCAGAGGCGAAAGGGACGCGGATAAGTCGAGGCGAGCCCACAGATGCCGACTCTGGATTGGTCGACAGAATATCGTACGATACTCAGCCGTAAGTAGGTGGGGATGGATTTTTACGCAACCGCCACATGGCTCCGTGTGAGAACCGAGATATTTATCAATTGCCCGATACATCTGTGCGTTGCGCGTAAGCTGTTAATTGGTTTCGTTGTGTGGCTCCAGAAATCTATTTATTGGCTTTTTTTTTGGGCGCATCTGCTTTCGGCGAAATTGGGGAAAAAGCCTATGACGATGATTCATCATTGAATTACCGTAGCGTGGAGTGATCGTACGATGTGCTTCGCCTGTTTTTTTATACACGTCATAAAAACGTCATCCCCAAATAAACTCTCCGGCGCATGAATGAATGGTTACTTGAGAAGGATATTATGAATTGTTACAGGAAGCTTACCAGCGTGTGTACATGCATGACTTAAGAGGTTTAGATTACCATGTTCTTTTTCTTTCCAGACATGTTACTAGTATGCGCATAAATCCTTCCGGTGTTTAGTGCTTGGCAGTCAGGAAGAATGCTTGAATAAATAAACCGGCTTTAAATGAGACAGCCACATTGATTAAACGTTTAAAATTAGCTTTGTCAGTTGTTTATGCATGTATCGTATAGGTATTCGTCTAGCTTTGGATATTTTAAACATCCTAGGTTTGCTGAAACTGCTTTGGGTTACGCAAGATTCTGTTGTGATATTCTGCAATGATCACGTTGCGATATACAACAGATGTTTACGCATTGACGATGCAGCCTGAATAACAAAATAGTCGTCGCTTAAATGTGGTAGGAATTTTCATAATTAGTGACCTAGATTAACGATTATGTTGAAGCAAGTCACCGCTATAAAATTAAACTGATTAGATTTCTATTTTAGTATCTAAGTATAGATAAATTTGAATAACTCGTGGTGACAATAACAAACAAGGAATGATCCTTAGGAGATGGAGCATACAAAAGCATATCGAAAACTGGGTAATAAATCTACTTGGCAAAACTTTATGTTGACAGTGTAACATGTTTTCGACGACTAAACTATTCAGTTACGGTAATACGCAGAGAAACCTGCTATCTTTGTCGTGTTTGCGCCTTGTTGTTAGCGTAAACAAATATATAATATATACATACCACTCAAGACGAGGACTCATACGTAGTGAACGCTAATATTGATAGTGTTTATGTTTGCGGTACGTTCTGTTATTACTTGTTTGTTTTTTTTATTTTTTAATTTGAATACCTGTATCTTCCTTGACAATAACAATGGTTATATAAAATATATTTATAATAGCTCGAAGACTGTTCCTATATGACGCTCAACCAGTGGAAATATTTAGTGTGACTAATCTTTTAAAAAATACACAATCTGTAGCTTCCAATAGGCTTCAAACAAAGTGTTAATTAAGAGTTTTGCAAATAGTCGCAATATGTTCAATGGTATTTGCTTTGCAGATGTCATCTTTCCTGATTTGGTCAAATTTTCAAACATAAAACTAGTCTTGAAAATGGCAATACATGCTATATCGAGAACTATAGACCCCTAACTCTGATCTCAGTAGTTCCTAAGGTAAGAGAAAAAGTGCAGCAGAAAATATTGTGCATTCCGCAAGCAATACAAATCTTACTTAGATTTTTTTTAGAAAATTGGACTTTTTTTTATTAAATTAAAAAAAAATTCTTTCAATATTTAATAACATAGTTCATAAATAAAGTTTTTTATTTCTGTGGAATACAGGCGCACTTTTGCGTGTGCCCACTTCTTATAATTTTTACAGCCCAAACACAGTTCACCGACTTTCGTGTGGAAATAGAGGTCATTGCAATAAATGCATTGGCGCATTATCCTCCTCTTGAGTAGAAGACAATGGATCTTCCACCTCGTCTCCTTCAGATTCTTCTAGCATCAACTCTGTGGTGACTTCCTTGCATTTTGAGCGTCGAACCAAAGCAAGGCGTTTTTCTTCAGCCTTAGCTTCAAGCTCTCCAAATGCTGCGATGACGTTAATACTGCAGTACTTTGTCGTTTTCGATTCTGATGCTTATAGAAGTTGACGCTTTAGAAATCGAAATAATGTTTTCTACAGTAATATGGTAGTTCATAGGATCGACGTCGTCATTCACCGTTAATTGATTTGGGATATCTGTGGATACTAGAAGCAGCAAACATCCAATCAGGAAAAATATTTGCATCGAAGATATGGGTCCCTGCCTTTTTAAGACCGCTTACAAAATTTTACATAGTGGCACTATGTTTATAAGCTCCAGCAAATACCTTTCCTACCTCATATGTGGTTATCCGTACGAGCGGGATTGTTTTTCAACCATATCGTGATGGCCTGGTTGTGAAATGTGGTAAGTGATCCAAAAACTGACACATCCAGAAGTTGTGGTCTATGAGTGTATTGAGGAGGTATGTAAATTATTGTGGACGCCGTTTTTTTTTGACAAGCATCACTGCATCTAAATTTTTGTGACTTGCGTGCCTATCGAGAATTAACCATATCTTATTGTTCTTGGAGGAATGCTAGTACTAAGGCTTGCATACCGGTTGTTAACCGGTAAATTGACCAAAAACCGTTCGATAAATTTACCGGTAAATTACAAAAATTTACCGGTAATTCGGTAAAAAATTGAAAAAAAGTCGTGTAGAAATTAAAAGAAAATAAGTCTCAAGCGAGATGGATAACGAAAAGAAACGCAAAGAAAAGCAAGATTAATGTTCATTTGTTGCTAGGACGAAGGGAAGCAAAACACCCCACTTTTCCAACCTGCTTTTGTCAACAAGTACAATTTCTATTCTCCCATTTTATGGTTTTTTGTATGGATTTTATTTATCTCTCGAAAAACGTTGAGTTAGCATATGTGATTTGTGCTTTGAGATTTGAGAAGATTTTTAAAAGTTTAAAATCGTTTTTCTTAAAGAGTAAGGAAATGTCTCATTTTTTAATATTTAAAAATAATAATATATAAGAATAACATTTCAGGTATTTAAATTAATAGCAATGTTGAATACACCACATTATGAGAGGACATTAATGCAACATTGTTGTAAAATAACATTAAAATATGTTTTTTTACTTCTAACAAATGTTTAAAATATGTAATTAAATACAAATATTTATTACAAAATTCTAATATTATACCTTAAGATTGTGCAAAATATGTATTATTGTAGCCTAACTTCTAACCCTGTTTTCTTGAGAAATCCCCATTAATGTCACACATGAAAAAAAAAACCGGTATTTTCATTTTCATTTACCGAATTACCGGTAAATGAAAAAGTCGGTACATTTACGTTCACTAGCTAGTACTTGATAGAATGATAATGCCATTTGCAAAATAGTTCTCCCGTCATCTAGCAGGATCCAGATATAAACTGGGTGTATCAACTTCGGTTTCCACTTTTTTCTTGGAAATATTGAACAAGGATTTATGAGATTTATTGGATTTATGCAACAAACTATAAATGAATGGGTTCCTTGTTCTGTGTTTGTAATAACTTCAATCTAATTTATACCTTTCGTTACTGATATTTTATGTGGTCGTTGAACTGTTGAGAGCGCAGATTTATTAGCATTATAGATATCCGCGAAACTAATATTATTATTTTTTTTAGCAACTGTTCGTTCCAATATTTATTATTATTTTGTTCTGCAAATTCAAATGCCGACAGCCTTACTATGCTGGTAGCGTGTTCAAGCATGTAAGTTTGTATGTTTGTAATGTGATCCACCATCAAACGCTCAAGCTCCATTGAAAATGTAGGACCATACCTGCCCAAGCCTTTTTTAGTTCCCATAATTCTTTTATTCGACCTTGTTTCTTGCGTCTGAGTATTACCTGTGGTATATTGAACCTTTTAGAGACAGCCAACCATCCCATATCACTGCCTTTATTACTACTTCTATATCAGCTTCACTCCGATTAGGTATTCTTTTAAACGTACCAACCATTGCTAACAAAAAAGAAGTTAAAAATCTATGCTTGTTGGTATAAAATGACATAGTATGTCACTTTGTCCGCAAGTGAACATTTATCAAACATATTTGAGATATGTAACTGAAAAAAATCAGAAATTAGTTTGAATGTGTAGGAATATAGCTTGAGCACTGCTTATTCACAAGCAATGAAAAAATATATTGGAAATTACACTTACCTGGAAAATATTGAAAATCCCCGACGCGCCGAAAAAGATTTTGAGTTGTGAAATCACCTATTAGAAAACTAGAAACAAATATGGCCGTTTCCGTTGACAGTGCCTAGAATAGTTTAGTTAACTGTCAAACTACCTAGTGTTGAGTCAGTAATAAAAACAAAACTAACTACTATGTGAATGAATACCGTACAATAAGTTCTAATTAAGTTAATAAATGTTCACAATTTCGTCTTTTATTCTCCAAATATGTTTCAAAGTCTTTGGTTATCGTATTTATTACAACTTTTCTAATTGCATGTGCAAATAAGTTTTAAAAAGCATTCTTAACAATGAACTTGTCAAATAAGTCGTTGCCAAAATACTACAATTTATTTTATCGCTATGCTGACAATTCCATTAAATGTGATTTTACTGTGATTTTACTAATGATTGAAATACTTGTTGTATGCATCCAGTCTAGACTAAGTTTTCATTTGGTATGTCCATACGATTCGAGATACCAAGTATTTAGCAGTAAATAAGTTTAGTAAATAAGTTTAGTAAATAATAAATACATACTGTTTGCTGTGTACTGAAGGTACCAAAGAAAAATGCAAAATGAATTTATAAAAATGAAAAATTAAATTAACTAGCTCAGCGGATTAAAATAAAAAGGGCGCAAAAGAACAATTAAACTCAGGGTTACTCTCACAATAAAACTGATCATCATGAAAAGTAAAATGTGGGTGAAAGAAATCTGACTTTCTTTAAATGAACCAAAAATTGAAAAGGTTGAATCAAAAATAAAAGAACAGAAATTTTGAATGACGTTAATAACAATTACAAAATTTGTTATATATAAAAAAAACATCTGTTACAAATTGCAGAAAAATTAAACCTTGGACTTAAGGTCCTGGACGAAATCAAAAACTGCAACAATCTACATTTAAAAGGACAATGCAAAATCCTTTAACAAACAAAGACAAATTTTTTCAAAGAAGATAATTTTTTTTCAAGAAAATCCACGTGGGTTTCAAAATTTAAAACAACCTAAATTAATTTAACGTGGACAGATCAAGTTAATTTACAAATTTTAAATTTAAATACAAGCACAATGCTCTAATCACCCAACCCTGATGGTAACTATAAAATACAAATCAGCCAACTCAGAAGAACGAAAAAATTAACTCTTTAAACTAAAAAATATCTTCCAGAACAAATATAATAACTGATCTATACCTAAATTGTGTACACAACAATACAACAACAATTATTAATTAACCAGTTCCTTGATGGATGAATTAATATCAAATTAAACGAACAAATCTTTAAGTTAAAATGAACTACCAAAATGGTAGCAAAGAAAATAAAATTACAACTACTTACACGTCCGGCATCTTTCAAAGAACTGGCGCCTCAAAAGGATAACAGTAGTATACATATATCAACAGCTGTGTGCAATCGCAACGCATAAATCGCAAAGAAAATTCTACAATATACATTTGAATAACATAAACAATACTGGTGAACGCAATATGTACAACTGAATGAAATTAATTTATACAACAGAACAATTAAACAATTAAATTCAACAATCAAATTTTACCCGAACAGCATGATAAAGATTAATCTCAATAAATAAAATATCACTGAATTTTCGAACCCCGGGGTGCCAAACCACAGCAATACATATGCAGAACTATCTTTTCTGACACTCCAGAATTGCTTGTAAAACCATTAAAACATTTCATTTCCTTTTAGCCGACTCAATTTCGTTTACGTTAAAATTACTGTTATTTTGTTGAGATGTTGCCTTTGACGACAAATTAAAAGATCGAGAACAACGAGCTTGTTAACAACCTGTTGTGCGTACACTGCGGGATACGGTGTAGGCTTGAAGGTAACGCATCGCTCTAGGCGAATTCGATGCTGCGGATATTCTATTTATAGGAGCCACCTGTCCGTGGATATAGCATAACGCTACCGGCAAGTGCGTGGATAGTAGAAAAGAGATCTTCGATCGACCGAGACAAGCCGGTGTCTCGACGCTCAAAACAACGGTTCGGAAACGACAAGAAACCTAATGAGGTGTCGTTGGGGTGGTCTCGGTCTGTGGCTTCCTATCGGTAACGATTCGATGAGGTTGGAAAGTGAGGACCAGTGGTGGATTTCCTAATAATCGCAGGAGGCGTGCGTCTAGGGCTTCATAAAGCGAAATATCCTCGAAATTCGGTTATTAAAGAAATAAATAGTTTTTACTGTCATTATTTTTAATTTACTTTATCTTTAATTAATAATTATTTGTATTGACGAAAATTCCATTCGTCAAACTTGGCAATGCTTAAAGCGATCAGTTCTGCAAATCTTAATTAACTCTGCTCTACTGCGTAAGTGCCCTAAATGTGATGGGCATATGAAGAAAATTAACATTACCCTGGATTGTCAGCCATACGGACGTGAAGGGAAAGGTCATTGATTGGAGCTTGCCCTTTCTTCGGCATTTCCAAATAGCAATCAGCGAATGGAAATCACCAAACACCACCAGGACAAGGGAAGGCAAAATAGTTCTTAGAAGAGTAAAGGCCTTTACTAAAGATTTACTGAGTAAGAATAGGCATATGTATAAAATAGGCCTAGCAGAAGACAACACTATTTGCAGATTTTGCAAAGTGGAATAAACCTTAGTTCATGTACAAAACATACAAAAATGTATTATTATATGTATGATGAACATAAACAACAGAGAGTGTTGTCATGTAGACCATACTTTAAAAAGTGGTGTATTTTAACTTTGCTAGCAAAACATGGACATACATATTTTACGAATTACTGATTTATATTTATAAAAATCGAGGCAATCTTCGACCGAACAGTGATTTTCATTGGTATATGTAATACAAGAACCAAGCATGACTTTCTAGCTTTACTACATAATATCAGTTAAAATTATGTCAGCGCTTTTGATATTAAGCTATTATTAAAATTGACTCCATCAAAAAGGCACTAGAAAAATGCCAAAATATGTATGGAAATTACAAATGGTTAATGAGTTTAAATAAAGTAAAGTTTGGAATACAGCCCTTTTAAATCGTCCAAAAAAGAAAATAAGAAGTATGGTATAGACCACTAAGAAAAAAATAATCAACACTTCGGGTCAAGAAAGCTCTTGGCTTGATTGCAAACCCTCTTCCATTCTTTTCTATTAGTTTTCTTTTTGTAGCTCCCATATTCCGCTATCCCCAGATCTTTTTCTACTCCTCTGTAGCCATTCCGCTCGTGACCTGCCTCTTCTTCGTCTTCCAGTTATTCCTCTCTTCAATACTTGTTCTGATGCTCTTTCACCTAGCAGTCTCCTCACGTATCCCAACCATCTCCTCTTTGTCCTCACTACATTCGTTATCGATGGTTCCCCGTATAGATAATTAACTGCTTCATTTGATCGTCTTTTCCATATTTCATTTACTCTTTTTCACCATATATCTTTCTTAATACCTTCCTTTCAAAAATTTCTAACGCCAATTTTCCTTTTTATTTGGCTTTTATGCCTCTCTCCCATAAGTAACCACTGGCCTTATTATTCCCTTGCAAATTCTTTTTTTTTGCATTTTACGAGATGTTTTTTGACCATAAAAGGTGCAGTAATCCTCCAATATACTATGACTTCTAGATAATTAAAACTGTCGACTCTGTCGAAGTTGTATTTGATTCCTCAGTTCTCATTTTAAGTCCTCCATTTTCTATGTTCCCTGCCGTTAGCTTCACTAACATAAATTTTGTTTTATCTTAATTTATTTCTAGCCCTCTATTTATTGCCTCGTTTTCCCTCATTTTGATTGCTGTAATCAGGTTTTTGTTTTATCCGTGCCAGGATCATATCATATGCATATGATATTATTTGGCTCCAGTGCTTATATAACATACCGTTCGTCAGGATCCCACTTTATTTTGCAACTACGTTCAATATGATATTAAATAATATTATGGATAGTACGTCGGTGGACTTTAAACTTGTATCTGCTTCACTCAGGGTAATCTTTGCTAATGTAATGAGTTTTGTCTTTATTTCTAAGATGTCCAAGCTGGATGACATATTAGAAGCATATGAAGAACCAATTCTGATCTAATTGCTGACTGCTCATTTACAAACATTTCAAAATTCGTGATAAAACTGCGGTTATGCTGGCTCTAATTTCATCTCGACCAAAATGTTCAAACGCTTGAACAAATTCTTTTGTAATTCTTCATTGGTGTTTACCGGTGTTCGACAAACTCTTTCCTTAATAGTAGGTCACAGATAAAAATCTGGGTTGGTTGCTTTGGCTTGGCTGGCCGGCAAGATGGCCAACTCCAAAAGCCAAAGCAACCAAACCCCAGATTTTTATCTGTGACCTACTATTAAGGAAGCAGTTTTTCGAATTTGCAAAAAGAGTTGTTACTGCTGTTGTTACCCCTTCCTTTGAATGCACTGAAGCTCTATGAAGTTGATACCAGCTATTTCGATACTCTTGGAATGATAAATTATCTGAAAAGTCTTCTACTATGGTTCTCAACAGATTTAAGTAATTGTCAGGGTACAAATGCTCGTCGTATATGATGCGATTCTCCTTCAATAGACAAAACACATTAAAACTATTTTTTTCTTAAAATTGAACTTCCATAAAGAAATAAGGATTTTCTTTTGCCCTTAAATATTGACTTTTCCAGAGATTGATACTATAATCTCTTGAAAATTTGGCTTCATTAGTCCATATAATTTTACTCAAGGAATTAAAATTCTCTTGAATGTGAACCAACAATTGCTTATAAAATTATGGCCCTTTTGTAAAATCTCTAGGAATTAAATCCTGAACTTTAACATACTTAAAAGCACGCATTTTGTTTTCCTTTAGAACCATTTGAATTGATACTCCAACTCGGCATAACGTATTGATCATTAAGAATGTGCCTCAAGGTATGCGAAAACTCTAGTGATGTTTTCTTTTTCGTTTTTATAAGTGTTTAGGTAAAACTTTATGTGCTTTTAATTAGTATCCAAAATTACTCAAATTCCTTTGTAACTTTGAAAAGTAAATTTGGAAAGATTTTATTAAACCTTCTGCAGGTTTTGGTGATATTTCTATTACACTGTCCAGAAATGGTGAATAAATTCATAATCACTATTTGTATATATGTGCTCCTCCATTTTCAGCTATTAGTAATTAAGCAAGATGCAATAGATTAGTAAAATGCAATGAATGTGTCACCTGGTGTTACCGTCAAACATTCGCAGCCTACAGTAAATAAAATTAAATCCAAAGCATCCTTGAGCTACGCTTGAAACTTGCACTTTTAGTTACTATAAATAGCAAGATATCCGTAATTGATTATTATATTATAATATTCAAGTAAACTTTTTAAAATACACGAAGTGTCTTCCAGTGGTTCACGAGTACTTAAAGGAGGTCTCAAAATTTCATTGCCCTTGGCGCTTCTGAAGTGCTAGATCCGTCACTGGTTAAGTCTAAAGCTGAAAAAAAGGTTTCTAGCCCTAAACAAATGGGACCTCGAACGACGAAAATCGTTTTGAAATCCTCGACGACATTATGTATGCTCGCGTGGATAGGACCTTGCCTGTTGAAAAATGGATGCATAATTTTCAGATTTGCGACGAATTGTAAGGATTCTGGGTGACGAGAGGAAAGTTGAAGAAAACTCCCACATAATTATTTAGTACTACGAGAGAATAATGGACATTTTCCTTTATTTTATAGTCCCATGGAATTATTACGTTGGCGTTGTTTGAATATGCCAGAAACAAGCGGATTAATATTAGGATATATATGCGCGCAGTAAATAACTAAAAGCTTTCAAATTATAATAATATATTCAAATAATCTGATGGTAATGTATGTGAAACGGTCCGCAAACCGACATTGGGCCATATATTTTATAATAAATAAATGGACGCATTAACAACTTCAATTAGTAAACATTTATTGATTGATTTAGGATTGTGAACGTCCAGAATAGACGAGTTTTTGAAGCGATATTGTTGTGGCAGACCGGCAAATGCATATTATGTAAATTATTATCGCAAATGACAACAGTTTTGTTGTCGCTACTGATTGGCTGTTGCCTTTATAGCGGAAACTAGCGGCTCCATTTTGATATTACACTTATGGACGCGGACAATAATGCATCCGATTTTAGGGCGGCATTGACATGTAGATATCTCTGTATAGATTTTTGCATTGTTGTAGTTACACGTATATAGTTTTAAATATAAGGGTTGACAGGTGTGTGGTTTAATTTACTAATTTATTGTAGAAAAAAAATGGCGAAAATCCAATGATAACCAACTTATGAAAGCTCTCTCCCAGATACCAATGCAGAAAACATCGAGGAATAATGATTCTGTAGCTTCATCATTTTGCAATAACTCAATGCTCCTATACTAGGAGAAAAAAAATAATTCAGTTAACCATTTATCGGTTAATAGAATGCACATTGTTTTTTAAATATGAGCATTGACTTTGAGTGTTAAATTTACATTTTAAGTTATTTTAATCGTACAAATATTTAGTTTAATTTAATAACTAATTTTAAATTAAATATTTAAAAACCATATAATACTTACCGTACGAAGCAGAATAATAAAATTCTTTGCACTCAATTTTTACACTAAATTTTAGCAATTTACTAATCATTTTTATACTAGCGTGACAACTGTTTTAGATATAGTTTATTCGTATACTTTTTATAATTTTTGGCAATTATTAACAAGCTATAGCTGCAATCGATCCTTGTTACTGTACTCCTTTTAAATTATACAGCACATTAAGCTTCTTATAATTTTCATAGGGAATTGGTTATAACTTTTTAAATAACTTGTATAACGTATTACAATTTTATATTTTTCTAATTATAAGAAATATTTAATTTAAAATTACTTATTAAATTAAATTAAATATTTAAAAATGTCAGATTGATGTTTACTGGAGGTGTGTATAAATAAATTATTCATTATTGCATTTTGTATTGTTATGCAGAAGCCTGAAGATGGCCTAGACTGAAACTGCAGCTTTAATATAAATTTTGCTATCAAATGCTGCATTTATACCCGTCATTCGACCATAGAATCACACAGATACAAATGTCTCAAAGCCACTAGAATTTTGAAATTTAACATTTAACGTATTAAAAAGAAAATTAAATTAGCTAGCTCAACGGATAAAATTTTAAAAGGGCGCTAAAGAACAATTAACCTCAGAGTTACCCTCGCGAATTAAAACTTGAATCTAACCACGAAAAGTAAATTGTGAGTGAATGAAATCTGACTTTCTTAAATACCCGGAAAATAGAAAAGGTTTAATAATAATAATAAAAGAACAGAATTTTAACCCAACGACGTTAATTAACAATCAAATTTTATTATTATTCAAAAAGGGTCAAATTACAGCTCGTGCAGAAAAAAAACCGTGAACTGAAAGTTCTGGGCTAAATTAAAAACTGCACTTGATTCTAAATTACAATAGGACAATGCTATTTCCTATACAAAGCAAAAGTTTTGTTTGTTCAGGAAGATAATCCTAAATATTTCAATTCAATCCACGTGGTTTCAAATTAAAACAAACTAAATTAAGCGTGGGCAATTTCTAGTAATTAACAAGAATGAAAAACTAAATGCAAGCACAATGCTTCTACTCACCCAAACGAGGTGATTGATAAAATAAAAACGGATCGGGAAAATATAAAAACGAAAAAATTAACTCTTTAAACTATAATGAGAGAATTACAACTAAAAAAATATCTTCTCTGCACAAAAATAATAAATGATCTTATATCTATAATGTGCACACATCAATGTATTAACAATTATTACAAAATAAATTCCTTGATGGACAAAATTTTTAAAGAAACGAAACGAAATTTACTATAATCAAAATGGATTACAAAATGGCAACAAAGATTTACGAAAATACGTCTACTCACATCAATAGTCGACCAAAGAACTGCCTGACAAATCTCTACAATGCAGTCGTACAATTCACCGACAAAATCTAATAGAATAGGCGTTAAACAACTTGAGCAAACAATAGACATCTTAATGAATGGAATTAATTTAAAAAAACTTAACGCTAAATAAATTAAATCAAATAATAAACTCTTTACCTAGATTTATACAAAAATAAAATCTAAATCTGTGAAAATTCTCGGTACATTGAATACCGAACGAACGGAGTAATCATTACATTAAAACTAGGCAACTTAAAATACACTCGGCGGTAATGGGTAGACTAAACTACAGCAGTATTTATAATTCTATGATGAAATTATAATTCAAAACTTTTATTTATGAATTTAAAATGTAATTGTTACTGAATAAGGGAACTCATGTTACTTACTTGAGATACTTACATTCTTATTTACTTTGTTTTACACTCCTAACTATTTCGAACCACATTTTAAAATAAAATCTCATTTGTTTGCACGTAAATGTTTTCTTTATCTTACAAAGTCGATTAACAATATTATACTTGAGTGAGTCTCCTGCACCCAATTTCACATGAATTAACCGCATTAACATTGAATATATGTACGAGCAAAGGACAGCGGTCAACAGTATCCCATAACATCCTCGGTTGTACTAAAGATAAAAGGGGGGTATCTGCCTATTCGTAATTTGTTTAATGCCGTTGCGTCCGCGATGCTATTATAGTCAAAATTCTCCTCTCCGCTCCCCCTTATGCTTTAAAAGTCACAAAATAGATGACACTAGAATGATTAAAATTTGAACGTTGCATTCTAAAAATATTTTGTTACACCGGGCTGTGTGCTACTTTGTATTATTCCAGTATATATATCAATATAAGGACACAAAGTAATTGAACTACAGTTGATGTAAACTACCACAATATGTTGTTCTATATATAAAAAAGAAAATTGTTGTTGTGTAATCGATTTTTTTTAAACAAAATAAATTTAATTTGATTGGAAAATATTTTTTTACAACAGAATGGATTATTTTTCGTTTTAAGGTAGTAATTTTCCATAGAAATTTTTTTTATCTGTATCTAGCAAAAACTACTGTTCTTTTTACCTAAATCAAGTTACTTTGAATGAAAGAAACCTTTCTGTCATATCTAGTTCGCAATCACAGCTATTGTACAATCACACATATTTTGTTTCGTCTTGTTTTTCAGTGAACTCGATATTGTCGACTAGTTTCCCCGGTTCTATTCTGTTGCAATACCTAGAAAAGTAGAAATACAATACTTTGTCACGTGTAAACGTTGCGTAACTGTTCCAATAGGCAACTCAATTTATATCGGCCAGATACCTCAATATTAGGTCTATATTACACATTGCTATTGACACGATAACAGTGGAAAATCCAGTTTGTTTACCTTATAGAATATTATCCAGTTCATTGTATTGTACAAAATTTATTTCCAGTTAGTTATATTTTACAAAGAAATACTATTATTCTAACTAGTAACTCTGAATACATTCGTAAAAAGTAACTCATAAAAATTTTACGGAAAGATTCATTTTACAAACAAAAAACGAAATCGGTATTACCTTTCTAACAATTTTAAATCGCTTTCAAGCCATGTTTCTCGCGGTAAGTCTTTCTTTCGCGACGCCAATGAAGTGGAAAAAGCAATTTGCGACTTGGCAACTCGAGCGACGTTTTTACCGCCATCATTTCTTGTTGAAAGTCCGCGAAAGGAATCGCTTCAATTACAATTTCCGCCATTCCTCGGCCCATGGTACTCGGTAGCCCTGTAATTTGAAATGCCAAATACAAGTAAATTAGTACACGACCCGTTCGTATAGAGAAATTAGCGGAATTATTATTGCATTTCTGTTTGATTGTGACGAAGCATTTGTTTGAAGTCTTTCTATTACCGGTATAAAAAGGAAATGTTGTGGTGAATCTATTTATTTCTGAGATGAAATGAATAAATCTTCCTTTTGTACGTTTTCTCAGGGCCATTATAAAGTAGATTTAAACATCTGGAATTGTAATCTCCGGGCATTAAATCTTGTTGTGGGAAATTGCAAACAGTTTTCGAAGTTTTCTAAAGAGAAGTAAATTACTTCGAGAAAATTTCCTTACAACTCCTGTAGCAATTCACTAGGATAGTATCGTAGTATAAAGGCAAGGAACGTAATAACAGATTCATAGCGTGATGTATATGTTATTTGATATAGAAACTCGAATATAAAAGCCCTCGCTGAAAAGTGATGACCTTTTATTTTTCTTTAATCTGCCGTATATTTGCAGCACTCTAGATTAAAAAATAAGACAACAATAACTAACAAGTCGGACTCTGAAAACTACATAGAATTCGATTTTTTTAAAAATGGTGTTTCTTCTAAAAATTTACATTTGATCAAATTTGTTGTAAAAACTTAAGTGATAGAAATTATAATATTGGTTAAATAAATTTACAGTAATTTGTTGTTTAAAATATAGTATTTAATATATTTTTTTTTATTTTCAGGTATGTTTCCCTTTTAATTCCATAGTTGGCTGAAGCCGTAAGAGAATTCTAGTAACCGTAAGTCTCTCTGCATCTTGTGAAAATAAAGATACGGGAAATAATAAATTCGTGGAACTAAGCTTAGTCCGTAATTTCGTTCTAGCAATGAGAGCGTCTGACGGAAAATTAATTTCTGGAAAGGGCTGAGTTGCTCAGGAAAAATTACGGTACGAAGCAGAATAATAAAATGTTTTGTAGAAAATTTTTGCAGTAAATTTTAGCAATTAACTAATTATTTTTACACTTTAACATGAAAATCGTTTTTGGATATAGATTATTCGTACACTTTGTTTTACAAATTTTGACAATCATTAAAAAGCTATGATGCTTGTTATTGTACTCCTTTTAAATTATACAGGGCGTTGAACTTAGTTAACTAGTTATAGCATTTTAAATATTTTGTAAAACGTATTAGAACTTTATATTTTAATTAACGAGAAAGTGAAACGGATTCAAAATGAAAGTAAAATACAGGGTATCACGTTTAAAAGTGTAACTTTGATCTGGCACGACGTAGCGGAACAAAAACAATGCTCGCTTAACAACAATTATAAGACAGAATACAGAAATAAAAAACAGTATACGAACCGTCTCATTAAAGAGATCAGTATTTCCAAACCCAAATGAAGAAACATCATGGAGATACAAGTAAAACATGGAGAATAATAAACGAACAAATAAACAAAAATCAAAAACCAAATAAAGTAATCCAAAGAATAGCTAGAGAAGATGGAAGAATTACAACACAAACCAAAGAAATAACAAACGAAATCAACAAGTATTTCGCTACAATTGAAAAAAAGTTGGCTCTTAAACAAATAGAAAATCACAACAAAGTACCATGAACCACCATTTCAAGAAAGAAACTATCACCAATCACATTCCTAGACACCACAGAGGAAAAAATCATAAAAACAAGAAAAACTGAAAAATATCAAAGCACCAGGTTTTGATAAAATCACAAACGGTATAATAAAACAAAATGTGAAGAAACTTGCACCCATCTTAAGCATACTAATTAATGACACTGCAAGAAGGTACCTACCCAGATTACTTAAAGAAAACAATAATAATACCCATACATAAAAAGAACGATGACAGTAACAGTAAAATTATAGGCCTATCTCTTTGCTATACAAGCAGTATCCAAAAAGAACTAGATCATAAGAAAAAACAGTAATAGTAGTGTATATTGATATGAAGAAGGCTTTTGATACTGCCTCAAAAAAAAATTATTAGAAAAACTCCAACATTACGGTTTTAAAAAAAAGGAATTGAACATAATAAAGTCTTATATTTCCAATAGGCAACAAATGACAAAAGTAAACAACTTCGTCAGTGAAACGATGTCTGCCGATTTTAGATTACTACAAAGAGGAAATTTTCCACCAGTCCTCTATACACTATACGCGAACGATCTTTTTGAACAAAAACAGATGGCACCTGTATACTTTATTCTGGACACAGTATAAAAGAATATGGAAACAAAAATCAAAAAAGATATAAAAATTTTAAAAGAATGGTGTTTCAATAATTTACTTACCATCAATGAAACAAAAACTGTGTATATGATATATAGTAATAAAAAAGACAAGCAGGAAATAAATATATAAATAAATAATCAGAAACTAAAAGAGGTGACTGAAACAACATACTTAGGATTACAACTACAAAACACTATGAAATGGAATAAACATATGCAGAAATTTATTGAACAAAATACGAAAACTATTGCAGCTTTGAATAAAAATAAGCATATAATACCGTTCGTTTATGAAAAAACCAATATATCATGCTCTATTTACCGCCAAACATAGTTATATAATAAGCATTTGCGGAAATAGTTAATAGTATAATAGTAAAAGTTATACTATAGAACCTCAACAACGTATATTTATGAAAAGACAAAAAAATTAAACAAACAAAAAATAATAAACATAAATAATATATGATTTTTACACAAAATAAGAAACAATAAAATCAAAATTAATTTAAAATTACAAACCAATAGAGAAATACACAATTACAAAACTAGTAGAATATCGCACTCGAGAAGTGAAAAATATAGCTACCATAAGTATAGTCAGACACTAACAACAACAACAATAGACATGTCCAACAAAATACCAAAATACATGAGAATATCCCCACAACAAATTCAAAACGAAGCTAAAACAATTGCTGAAAAAAAATATCTAAGTTGATTCCATAAACTCGACCGTAACATCAAAAAAGCTAGAAGCCTTCAACACCGTTAGACGAATGAAAAAGGCATCAATACAATGATTATTACAATGTATGCTATTCATAATTTTAGTTATTGTTATAGAGGAAACTTGTAATTAAAATACACACAAAATTACAATAATTATATTTTACTCAATCTATTCTTGGTTGAGTAAGCGTTCCAGCCTTATTTAATTGGATTGCAGTAAAAGTAATATTAAAAGACTGATATCAGACATTGGTGATTGCCAAAAAAACATCAAAAGAAAATGGTTTATGGTCCATTATGGAGAAATCACCATAGAAGCAGAAAAGGGAATAGAAATGCGAGTTTCTACCCAATTCACTTTCATCAGTATCGTGTCTCAATCATTATTCTCGATTTCCCCCTAAGAGATCACGAGTTTGGACGCACGCCCTCTAGGAACCATACGCCAAAGTCTCATCCAGTCAGCGACCGCGGCGTAGTCGGTAATTCAATCACTGCCGTATACCTTTCATTAAGATATGTCATCTGTTCATTCTTGCAATAAACTGCAAAGCATTGAACTAACGAAGAAGATATCGTTTAGTACTTTATTAATACTTTATTGATATAGCGAATAGTTTTATGAAAATTGTACGTAACAATAACAATATATACTTTTATTAAGATATGCTATATGTTTGTTCTTGCAATAAATTGCAAACCATTGAATTAACGAAGAAGATATCATTTAATGCTTTATTCCATTCATATCGTGAATTATTTTATGAAAATTATACCTGAAAATAACAATATATATTCGTTCATATTCATATTATTCAAAAAATATTTATTGAACGTATGGAAATATTATCCATTGACTAATGTACAATAACAATGAAAACTCTACTGTATTTCTTTAATGAATCGTGTTATTACTTAATCAAAGATTGTAAATAGTATTTTATCCTAACGATCACACATTCGTACTGTCGATGAAAATTCACTCAATAAATGTAGATTATTGATATCACGTCCAGTATTTTTCTCAATGTACCTTTAAATTTATAAACTTTTCCAAAATTGCAATATTTTAAATTTTGTATCAACATATTGAGCGTGATATTTTTTTCCGAGTTTTCTTTCGTTGCTGTGATCATCTTGACTCGTTAAGAATATGACATTAGATAAATCTATAGAATACTGCAGAAATTTTATTAAAAGTATTTTAGAAGTCACAGGTTTTGATTGGGAATCTGGGAAAATTGACCACTATATATGCTCCCACGAGAATCAAGCATGTAATCTTCAGGAAGGCTTACCCATTGTTAGAAGATCGTTTACCGAGTGATGGCAAAAGTCACCGGAACAGAGACAGGCAAAAGACAAAAGGCAAAGGGGTCTGAATTTAGTACTAAAGATCTACTGAGTACAGATAGGAAGATTGTCAAAATGATAATAGGTCTGCTGACTGGTCGCTCTTGACCAAATAGGCATATGTACAACATAGGTTTGATAGATGATGCTACTTACAGATTCTGCCAAGAGGATGAAGAAACACCAGTTCATGTGTTGTGTCAATGCGATGGCCTAGCGAGGACAATGTTTCTATGGTCATGGGCGTGGAAAGGTTCACAGTTGGCATCTATAGAAAAAAGCCGCTCTCAAGTTTGATTACCTAATTAAGAGGACAAAAACTAGAGAGTGTCTTCTAGCGAAAAAGGGGATCGCTAGGGTTCTGAAAGGATGGTGGTGAAACAGGCCCATGAGCCACCCTAACCCTAATCTAATATTATGTAATCCCTAAAAGACTTGGAAACTCTGAGCTATTTTAAGGGACTGAACTTTTTTGGAGAATTTTAAGATGTATCCGCTATACAACAAGCCTTAATAATAATAATAATAATAATAATAATAATAATAATAATAATAATAATAATAATAATAATAATAATAATAATGTTTATTGATGTCTAACAGGTACAGACCCAAAGAGGATACAAAATAAAGTAATGCATTGCAAAATTCAGTTACAAAAAGACAAAATAATTATTGTTACAATGTGAAATATAGTGTAGATTATATACACATGTATATATACATATCTATATTTTTAATGAAACACATCACAACTGGTATTGCCAAGCTTGACCCTCACTGAAATAGGTGACCGTTTCATCAAATTTGTCCTGGCTTGAGGTGGCTTAAAGCTGTATCCGCTCCTGGTGTTTAAGCGTGGGACGAGAAATGTGATATTTTCCAGAAGATATGGACAATCGATCTTATTCTGGAGTAAGTTTATTAAAAATTTCCTACATTGTGCATCACGACGCTCCGATAAGGATACCATCCCATGACGCTCCAATAGGTTCACTTGAGGTATACCAATTTCTGGATACATTCTATCCAACTTAAACGATAAGAATTTAAGAAATTTGCGGTGAATGCGATCTAGTTGCAAAGATTCACACGCATAAAATGGGTACCAAACTAATGGCGCATATTCCAGTTTGCTAAGGACATAGGTATTATATAAAGTCTTAATGACTTCTATGTCAGTAAAGTAATGCGATACACGCATCAGGAAGCCAAGGGAGCTGAATGCATTTTTACATACAGATATAATTTGGGGTTTAAAGGTAAGACCGGCATCAAAGAGAACACCAAGATCTTTACATTCTGTCTTCCTCTCTAAAGAAATATCATTGACTGTGTAGTCCACAGTGATCGGGGAATCGAGACGTGCGTATGAAATAACACAACACTTCTTAACATTAATATTGAGGCTGTTGGATGTACACCTGTTAACGAGTTTATTTAAATTTTCCTGTAGCATGATGGTATCTCTATTAGATGAAAGTTTCGTATATAATTTAATATCTTCAGCATAGGCTAGTACAGGACAGGTAAGACATGTTGAGGTCGTTTATAAAAAGATTGAATAAGAGAGGGCCTAAGTTTGAGCCTTGTGGCACACCAGTAATATGTATTCCGTAGATACAAATCCGTTGTAAGATACATAACCCTCGCGATTACTTAGATAGGAGCTCAATAAATGAATAGCTGATGGAGCAAAACCAAAACCTTCCAGCTTTGATAGAAGAAGTGGATGCTCAATTGTATCAAAGGCTTTCGATAGGTCGGTATAAATAACATCCACTTGACCACGCTTATCCAATACATCACAAAGGAATTGTGTAAAACACGTCAAATTGGTAACTGTAGAGCGACCAGTAATGAAACCGTGTTGATATGGGACAAATAAGAGCAAGTGCTATTATAAATAGAAGAATAGATACTTTTTTCAAACGCTGTGTTCCATATTAGTAATGTAAATATTATAACTATCTCTTATCTGACTTTTAGTAATGCTGCGAATGCGTTTAAATTATTATAATATGATACATTTCTTGTCTTTCTCCACATTTTGTGATAGTAAGACTTAATTTGAAGATTACGCTTGGTTATGTTGGTAAACCATGGAGGAAATTTTTGACTAACTGGATATCTTCGAGGAACATATACATTTAGGATAGAGTAAAGGACATGATAAAAATTCTGAAGAGCTAGATCAACATCATTATGATTTTCTAACAAAGATTAGTCACAGCTCTGTAACGCAATAATCGCAGTAGCCGAAACGATCAATCGAACCACGCGGATGCTGTCTTTATAATTATTAAATACCGAATGCACTTAAATCACTATTTAAACTGAACGTCCAGCCTCACCTATAATTAAAAACGAAAACTCTCGACAACAACCGTCCGCTCCCCTCATCCTCCACTCGTAATGACTTTCAATTAACTTCCGCATCGCAATAACTCTCAAACCCTCTTCAATCGCCTAGGGCTCTCGTTTTTATTCCCATCTCGGAAATATTTCATATATTGCGATTTCGCGTCGTCGCTTATCGTTTTAATCGGGTTATTGTGCGCACTCGGTAATATTCTCGAAAATATATATTTTCCCAAGTTCTAAGTACGTCGTTACGCCGCAAATTTACGGGTGAACATAAAATCGCTTATAGAAAAGTCTGTACTGTACCCCGTCGCGAAGCGTGAAACGAAACTGTTAATCGTCCAAATCCAGCTAGATGACTGGGAGTTGGATGGAAAGCACCGCTCGATCTAAACACTTCCCGATTGAAAATCCGAAGTCCGCGGCTTCGAACGGACGAAGTTCTTTCGGGGAAATCGTTGAGGGTACCGCAAGACGTGTGCCGGCGCCTATATGTCGCCATTAAGTGCTGAGAGAACTGCTAGGAGCGACGCTAGTATCTGTTAAGGGAAACGTTATATTGGATTGGAGCTTTTTTCGGCCTGTAGGTGTGCTCCTTCTGGCGGAAGAAGTTTGAATTAAGTTGCCGGGTTGGGCGAATGTGTGGTACCTATTCCGGAAGCTATTCGTCGCGTCTCCTTCATTCCCATTCAATTTTCCCAATTGCTTATATAAATACAGAGCGGCTTCTCTTCTCCTAGGCGTGTGTACGTATTATTTGAGGTTATGTGCTTGTGGAAAGAATCTTTCCCACTTTCGAATTTGGACGTGAGTGTTCCTTAAGTTATTGTTATACAGGGCATCTCAAAAAATCTTTACTAGCTGTGATTTATATGAAATTCTTAATATAATAACTTTTAATGAGGGACCTGACGATTTAAAATCATTCCTGGGGGGCGCAGCAGCCCCCACCCTTAAAATTTAAATAGAGAGGTTGGGTCAATGTGACTCATTCAAAAGATCTTTTAATTCTCTTTGCGGCAACATGTATCAAAAAAATTTTTTTTTTAATCAGTAAGCAAAAGTGCATAATTTGCAATCTGTGAAATAAAATAAGATTCGAATGAAACGATTTGGATTTTACTTTACTAAATGTTCAAACTGATGACTATTAACCTCCATACAATAATACAATCTTGCTTCAAATGCACTCCTGACATTTCGCAACATTTCTTTTTCATTATTAACGTTATTCGTTGGCATTCTTCAACAATTTGCGATAATTCTTGTAAGGAAGCTGAACGCGTGGCATACAGCTTAAACTTAAGATGGTTCCAGAAAAAAAATCAAGTGGTGCAAAATCCGGCGATCTGACAGGCCATTCGAAAAATTGTTTGTTAAACCAACAATTGTAGAACAGTTAACTATAATTTGTCATGGGAATACTACTGGCTACAACTTATCTAAATTTCTATCACACAATTGTGGTTAACGGATTGTATTTCTATTAAATACAATATTGTTGTAAAAGTTACTGAGAAAAATCTATTCTAAGCGTTGACACAATAGTGTGTACATTTTAATTACAGATATTGTACGAAAAATCACCTTATTAAGAAGTAAAATTTAATATAATTTTTTTACTATTTACTACACTTTTGTGTGAAAACATACAACAGTATTGTTTCAGATAACATTACAATTTTGTAGTAAAGAGTACTAGGTGTTGTATCGATAATAACGCATTTAAATGCTAAATTTTATTCATATATGAATAAATAAATAATATTAAAATATAACAGTGTGGTAAACATATGATATGTAAATTTTCTTTTACTCCATAAAACAGTTTTTGGTTTCTCCCAAAGTCTTTTTCCAGTTTATCACCAAATGTTTTCCAACTCTTTTCTTTTTCCATTCTGATGGTTTCTTCCTCTGCTCTTTGTATTTATTTTAATTATCTTGTGTTCTGTTTTGTAAATATATCCTCCATTTCTCTTTTTTACACTTGACCTGTTGCTTCACACTTTCATTCCACCATGTAGTTGCTTTCCTATCCTTTTTCTTTCTTATTATCCCACACGCTTTTTTGGCTGCCTCATTGACTATCGCCTTAAAGATCCTCCACGTTTCTTCAATATCTTCATCTCCTACTCAATATATTTATATTTTTTATACATTATGCGAAAAGAAAACTTCAACAACACACCATTTAGCAATCAGCAAATCATCAATAACTCGTGGTATGATGTGCAGGCGCATATGACATGACTCTGATTTGGTGACCTAAACTGATTTACTTATAGAGTTCAGAAGATACCTGTACAATTGAAAAGTATTCCTAAAAAAATATATGTAGATCATCAAATTTTAAACAAATTATATTGTTTACCAAACGAATTGAAAGGAATATAAATATGCACAAGCTTCTGGCAATTAGGATACACGTGTTTACTACCTGGACAATAATATTAATTACCCTGAATGTAACTCTGATTTGTTTCTCTGTGTTTATTTTCACCATACAATTACTAATGCCATATCCCTAGCTTAAATTCCATTTCTCACTATGTTAATTCCGCTTGTTGAAATGACCTGTGACCCTCCTGTAACCGTTTACCATTTACGCTATTACTGCAGAGCAGCTAGGGAAGGATTTAGGATTTGCTGGCGCCAATTAAGCTAATGAATTTAACTGAGCTATGTTAGAGTTGAAATTTTCATTGCATGAAGATGTAAATATTTTTAATTTAAGGAAAACGTACTTGGTTTTACACCTGATTATTATTAAACTTTTTTTGCAAAATTAAACAATTACTTTATTCATTCGAAATATTTTTTTTTAATTAAAGCAATATTTTTTGTTTGATATAATATATATGATATATCATGTTTGATAATAAATATAATTATCAATCCAACCTGAAGTGCTACTAAACTAAATACTACTTTAATCTCCTACGCTGAGTAAATACGAAATCGTCCAGTCTTCGTGCGAACCTTGTGAACAAATTCCAAAACTATCGTCATGAGCTTTTTGTACGCCATCTTTCGGTCAAGCGGCAGTGTGTGTCACGCAGTTGCCTGAGGAGTGGTGCCGCAGAAACCGCTTAATTTTGAACAGTAATGAAACTGTAAGAATAGACTATTATACGAAAGAGACGCACTTGAAGTTCCAAACAGCTGCTGCATGGCACCAAATTTCTGGCTGTATACATTGATGCAGGTTTAGAGTGGACTACACACATTGGGGCTATGATAGCGAGGGTCAACAGAGTTACTTTGTTATACAAAAATTAAAAAGCTGTTTGGACCAGAAGGGTTGCTCCAGATTTATTACGACATGGTGCACTCCAATTGGTATATAATATTGTGGTATGGGACAGATCTTCCGGAATACACAGACTCTTTCTTATACAAAAAAGGGTGATTCGATTAATTTATAACATTAACATCCAGAGTCATGCAGGTGCGCTATCTTTGCATATGAAAACAAACAAGCTTTTCCAACAAACGCCTTAACTCATGATTACAAGACTAGGAATCTTGTCGCTTTTCGAGTCCCTGCACATAGAACAGCAGCATATGAAAAATCTCGACATTATTATTAGTGTGTATAATCGTCTGCCGGAAGATGTAAAGCGAAGCAGAACAATTTTTAATTAACAATATTTAAAAGCAAACTAAAGCGCTTTATTATTGAACATATTGGAGTTTGCCTGAATATTTTGTGTAAAATAAGTTTTTTTTGTGTATTGCAGCTCTTAAATTACATATAAGTAGTGACGAAACTTACTATAATAATAATAATAAATTTATTCATTATTAGGACCAACTGCCAAATTGGCATCAACATTGTCAAAAGATAAATGCAGCAAAAATAGTGTACAGCTAAAAGTATAAACGGGACATTACAACACATTAAAAACAAAAATGTATAAAAATGTAGAAAGATACTCACTTAACATAAGTAATAATTTGTTAATTTATATTAGGTAACTAATATTACATTTTATACGTCATAAAAAATTAAACGCCTTGTAAAACAAGACATGTCATAAAGAAGACACATAATTAAAACTACAAACACAAAATTCACACCGCCACCAGCTCCCCGACCGTATACAAGGCGCGATCAACCAGATAGTTTTTCAATTTTGTTTTAAACTCAATTAAAGTGTTACAAGCACGTATTTCCTCAGGAAGTCCGTTAAAAATTTTTAAACCAACATAATTTGGTGAGTTACGCACAATGTCACATCTCCCATGAGGTATAAAAAACTTATTTTCTTGTCTGGTTGCAATACCGTGAACATTCTTGATTAACTTAAACCGATGTTTATTGGTGAATATATATACGGACAACTGATAGACAAAAAGACCAGCCAGAGTCAATACACGAAACCGCCTAAACAAATCTCGACAATGACTAAATACAGATACACCCGCAATAACCTTAATGTACTACATGGCTTTTTGACTTAATAAATAAATTTCAAATACAACCTAGTTGCAGTACAGTAAATTCACTAGATCGATAAAAATGTAAATAAAAACCGTTCCATGTAGAATAACTGATATCAACACCCGTAGACCAAAAGTGCTATAAAGTTGAAAATATTTTCTTTAGAAAGATTATAGTCGGCCATGACGAGTGTCAAAATTTTGTTAAAATTTCGAAAAAATCTAATGGGTCACTTCGGTGCGACTCACTGTATATTATGAGCATAAAAAATTCAAAAATGTCATGTTTGTGTGTGTTTAATTACAGGCAGTGTATTTAATTTTATTTTAAAAGGCGAACAATCCATTCATGACTAAAAATTGACCAGTGTAACGTGTAACAAAACCTCGCGCAAAAGATATGAATAAAGAAGGACAACCTACATACATTCAAATCCCAATCGAAGATTAAAATTAATCCGATCTTCAGCCCTTCCTGTGCAATTCACCAAACGAGGAATTATGAGTGCTATAAATCTCAATGAAAAAGATCGTGTTTATCTTCGATAATTCTCTACGCGAAAGACAAAATGCAAAAAAAGAGCAAAGAAAGTATTTGAAAAATGACCTGTCATCCTTTTAGTACCACAGGCGCCATCTATACACGTTTGAATTAAGAAATATATGCTACTTAGATGGATGTTATCGGGAGTTCGGATTGCGAACTTTCGTAAATAAATAAAATAACTGTCGTAATATCGTTGCGCCCTATAATAACGCCTCGGACATATAAAAATTCCCAATTACAACTTCGAGACGTACATATATACGACAATCGTCCGTTTTATTCGCATTAGCGGAGATTTAAGAGTTGAGAACGGCAATCGCGAGCGGCTTTATTTCCAATATCGGACCGATATTTTCGTAAAATATGTAATAAAATGAGTCGTATATAACGCGTAACTGTGTATTTTTATTGTGGAGGTTATGTGTTCTTTAGATTACTTCTTTTTTTCGCCATATTTCCGAACGCAGCAACACGACGGCGCCGATATGGGTTTCGTATTTATGTTACTAATATTTCGGAATGTGCGGCTTAAAATAAGGGATCTTTAAACACGCGATAAAGCATTTCTTCCGATCGTTTTCCGTTCGTTATATTTGCGGAAATATACGCTCCGAAAACGTGCGAAATCAAAAGGTATAGGCATCGGTTTAATTCGACCGCGTTTGAATAGCTATTTTGTTGCATGCGTTCATTAAACGGGTTTCATTTTTTACTATATTTCCCTAGAATTGAGGTCAAGAATGGAATGAAGAACAATTGAACCATTGTAATATAATGTTTGTATGGGGTTTTGGATTCCCAGTGTTTGTATAGGTTTTGTAATTCGTTTAAAAAATTTGAATTTCCATTGTTTCACCACGATCGGCTACAATCGGCGTCCGTATCACACTGCCAAAATGTAACTAGATTAAATAATGGCGGGTAAATCAATAATAATAATAATAACAATAATAAAAGTTTATTTTATTTATTTATTAATTGAAAGTATAATGTTATACAGTGACCGGCATAAATATTGCAACATTTTTTTATTGCTAAAATATACTAAAACTTTTTCTGGGCGATAGGTTGTGCATGGCTAGAAACCCCAAAATTTATTTTGACACACATCACGTGACCACTAGTATGGCGATAAATTTAAAAAATATGGCGTGAATCTGCAAAAAGTGAGGTTAGATGACATGATATCCAAAAAAGTAATTTGAAGAAGTTGCTTAGAACTCAATTCTGTAGCCGCATGCAAATTTTTATAAACATATTTGAAAACAAAAATTAAAATCACAATTTTGCGAAATATTGTTTCATAGAATTACATATCTCTATATTTTTCGCTCTTAGCAGCTCATCTGCAGTACTATTTCCAAATTTGGTTGATACTCAAATACTTTTGTCAATTTTCGCATAATTAACATAGCGAAAACTAAAAAGTACGATTTCAGTGTGACAATTGTTGTTGCAAGGGACTGTATCTAGTAGCAATAAATAAAATATTACAAACATTTTTTCTCTAAACCACTTAGCAAACATTACTTTTATTGAAAATTATCGTATTTTTTTTTTTGTTTTCTGCAGTAAAGTGAAATCGGTAGTTGAAAACTGATAACACTAAACATCTAAGCCCTCACAATGTTGTTGCACGCACCGAAGGTATTAATGTAGGTTTCGAAATTACAAAACTCAATAGCAATGAATAACCAGTATTTTTAGCTAATGATAGGAATACTTAAAACATTTAAACAATAACTAATAGTAATGAACAACTAAGAAATGAAACTCTAAAAATGCATACTTGTTAGACATACATATCGTTCTGTTTCTTATAAGTAAGGTAGGCTTTGAAATTAGAAACAACAAAATAATGTAGTAAACTATTTTAATTTTTTGGCAAATAAGCAATTACTACCATTTTTATTTTACATACTGTTTATTATTCGTTGTTCTCCAATTTCAAAATCTACTTTAAAACCTTGGGTGCGTCCATGTAGTATTATCAGTTTTTGACTAACGGTTTCCACTTTAATGCGGAAAACAAACAAGAAATATGATAATTTTCAATAAAAGTAATGTCTGTTAAGTGGTTTAGAGAGAAAATGTTTGTAAAATTTTATTTATTACTACTAGATACAGTCCCTTGCAATAACAATTGTCACACTGAAATCGTACTTTTCAGTTTTCGTTATGAAAATTATGCAAAAATTGACAAAACTGTTTGAGTATTAGCCAAAATTGGAAATAGTACTGCAGATGAGCTGCTAAGAGCGAAAAAAATAAAAATATGTAATTCAATGAAACAATATTTGGCAAAATTATTTTTTTTTTTTTAATATGTTTACAAAAATTTGCATGCGGCCTCAGAATTGAATTCTAAGCAACTTTTTCAAACAACTTTTTGGATATCATGTCATCTAACCCCACTTTTTGCAGATTCACAGCATATTTTTTAAATTTACCGCCATACTAGTGATCACGTGACGTATGTAAAAATAAATTTTAGGGTTTCTAGACATGCACAGCCCATCCCCCAAAAAAAGTTTTAGAATATTTTAACAATAAAAAAATTTCCCATATGTTGCAATATTTATGCCGGTCACTGTATAATTGTATTGCAACTTTTGCTATTTTAAAAACAACACTGAAAATTGATAATAAATATTTTAGTAAACTATTCAAAAAGAATAAACAAAAAACACTTTGACCTATTTCAATTTATTTAATGCAACTAAAAAAAATTAACCATATATATTTAATAAATTAAATAAATACACATTAACCCAGTGAACCAAATTCAAATTTCCCTTTATTTTTAGTAACTTCAACATTAAAGCATGAAATTACCTACGATTTTGTATTAGATTAATAGTTATTTGAATACCTTTAAGTTGAAATTGCTGAATATAATTGCGGGAAATTTGAATGTGGTTTACTGGGAATATTGTCAACCAAGTATGCAACAAATAGGAATTTTCTATATTAGTTGCGCAGTTGTATAATAAAACTGCAAACGTTGGTGCATGCTTGACATCTAGACTGTGCACAATTAAACTGTCTTAAAGACAATTAGCTTACAGGACAGATCATAAAATATGAAAATCGTTTAAGAATAAAGTAACCCTCATTTCGAAGAATACGTAAATGAAAATTAGTGTTATTGGGAATTAAAAAATGCACGAAAATACGGCCGTATTTTTTGGGCGTTTTGTATTAACCCCTGTATAATACGTATTTATTTTTTAAACATTTAATACTATTACTTATTTAAATTAAATACAAGAAGATTTCTTTTCTACAATTCCTTTCATATTCATCAAATTTGTAAAATGTATTTAGAAATACTTTTTCACAAACGATCACAAATTTTGTGCCTGTTGCAACAATAGATCACTCACGTTAAGATTTTTATAATATTATTTTTGATGAGGTAAATATTTTGCAATAATAATATAAATATTCAGAAATTCTCTTTCAAAGCACAAAACTTTTATTTCAAATTCACGATAAGGTACTAGAAATAAGGTCGGTAAGTGTAAAATACAGTAAAATAAATCTATATAGGGTATGAATAATGAATGAAATAAAATCAAACGAAGGCAAAATCTATAATACGAAATTATAAACACCTAGTAATTTTAAGATTAATTTTCTAGTACCTTATCGTGAATTTGAAATAAAAATTTTGTACTTTCAAACAGAGTTTTTGAATATTCATATTATTATAGTAAAATATTTACCTTATCAAAAATAATATTATCAAAATCTTAACGTTGAGATAAATATCGTTGCAACAGGCATGGCAATTGTAATCGCTTATGAAAAAGTATCCCTAAACTTGGTGGAATATCATAGAAATTGTTAAATTTGTTGTTCTTGTAGTTAGTTCGAACAAGTAATAATGTTAAATATTAAAAAAAAACCAATATCATATTGGTATCCTGTATCATACAGGAGTTAATAAAAAAATTACGATTTTTTTTTGTTTAAGTAGCGGGCCGTGATTTTATAATAGGGTGCATATTTTAATTCTAAACAACAAATTTTAATAACATTTTGCTATATATTCTTCGAAATGAGGGTACTTTTACTATTAAATGACTTTCATATTTCATGGTCTGCCCTGTAAGCTAATTGACTTAAGATAGTTTAAGTGTGTCTAGATGTCAAGCATGCACGAACGTTTGGCAGTATTTATTATACAACTGCGCAACTAATATAGAAAATTCCCATTTGTTAGACACTTATTATAGTGTAACCACACTTGGACTATTTCCATCGTTTGTAGGATTTCGATGATCCTCAGAGATCATCAAGATCCTACAAACGATGGAAATAGCCCAAACAACAACTCGAGTATTCATCTATCGTCAACAATCTCTCGTTATGAGTTGGAACCACACTATAAATATAGGTGTCCCACTGAACTAGATCATCAGATTTCTTTGAACTTCTACTGGGAATTTGATTTCGAAACTCACGACGTAGTTATGGTCCATTGCGATCTGTTCAAGGAAAATATTTTGGAAACATTGCTATTGCAATAGGAGACAATTTAACTACGTACGCAACCAAGTAATGGATCTAAATACGCTAACTCATCCACATGTGTTGTGCGCTTCCAACTGATTTACAATGAATCAGATACCTTGAACGAGCAGCGTGAATACTGTTTAGATTTAAAGGTGATGATGCATGAATACATTTGACGTGTATTTATCGTGCACACAAAAAATTGAAGTAATTTTCTTGGTAAAAATCACTTTTTTTGATAATTTTTTGCACTGAATAGGGGTAAAGGTATAGAAACTTAAGCAAAATGTCGAAATCTTAGAAATTTTCCCATAATACAAGTATTTTACGTGAATATTATAGGAAAATTTCTGTATCTTAGCAAAAAGTCTCTAACATTATAATATTACCAAAAAAACTATTAATATCTCTCAGGGAAACTTAAAATTTCTTACAATTTGGAAAATTACAGTCATAAGTATAGTAATTTTCAAGTGATAAGAAATAAATAATGCGCACATGCGTTAACTTAGAATGTTTTGGTTCCAAGTCAGATGTAGGCAGAAATGACATGGTGTTTTATGTTCTTGTTATTTTAGAACTATTATACTGATTATTAGTAGGTGTGGTATTAATTCATATTAGAAAATGTGTTGCTCTTTTAATGCTTTAAAGTCTGTTACGCACTTGCTACAATTTGTACATGGAATATCCAAAACAACTTGCATGCACGTTGGATTAAATCAGCATTACTTACTAAAAAGTCAAAAGTAATTTTTCTTGTTAAAAAACACTTTTTTAGAATTTTCCACATTCAATGGGGTAAATATACAAAATATTTTACGTGAATATTAATAGAAAAATTTCTGTTTCTTAGAAAAAAATCTTTAACAGTGTAATATTACTAAGAAAAATATTAATATATCTCAGGAAAAACTTAACATTTCTTACAATTTAGAAAATTAGAGTTAACAATAATATCTTTTATTCAAATAATTTACCTAACAGCAGAAACTATTAATTTTATACTATATAACTATTTTCCGTTCAGTTACAGATAAAGTAATAGTAGATTTACGTCAAAATTGTATTGCAAAAGGGTAAATCATAACGTAGATATTCTACAAGTACAGAAATTGCCATGAAGGTGGCGTTCGATGTTAGTTTTCTACATGACAGACATAGTTAGTAGATACCGACGCATAGAACTACTTTATTTCAGAAAGGTCTGAAATATGGAACAATTAAGGTTTATAATAAAATACCCAACTTCATAAAAGAAGTGGAGACTCTGACTGACAGTTTTTAAAGGTCGGCTGAGGACCCATTTATTGGAGTGTTGCTATTATTCATGGACAGATTTTATGAACACTTGATCATTATTGTTTTTTTTCTTTTTCTTTCTCGTGCTGTTGTATTTGTTCGTAAAATATTTTAAAATGTAGAATATTGACAAAGCCCATATCCTCTGGATCAGTGGCGAATGCAATTAAATTAATAAATATATTATATTATATCGTATTATATTTTTAACCGCCTTCGTTGACCTAGATTAATTTAAGCGTTCTAATCTAGAAATATTTGTAGGATTGAATTCCACAATTTGACAAAAATCTTGGCAAATAATTAAGTTTTAAACTTATAAATTCTCTTACGTACAAGTTAGTTCTAGAACCGAACGGCTTGAAAAACTCGATTTCGTAAATATTCAATTTTGTGTAAAGCCAGACTTCGGATAATACCCGATTTCGGATAAAACATGATACCCCGGTAACCCGAAACCGGGTAGTGCACTGAACGAGTTCCCGACTTTTAAAAAAGACAGCTTTCGACAGTCCAATTGGAAATTGTGGACATTACAAAGTTGAAACTTTCTAAAGTTCGATATTATGCATAAAATCTATGCAAGGGCGTTCACGCTAGCTTATTCGGCTATAGCCTTTTCCAAAATATTTGCTTAAATTATTGAACGTCATTACGGAAATAATTAACTAAAATTCTATAGTATTAATATGACATCAGTGCAATGTCAGGTTTGTACATGATAAAATACCAACACGTTAATGTAGCTCCTCATTAGCGTAAATTTTTTATTTCATTAATTATTTATAACGATCATTACTCATCAAAAAGGTAATTTACTGTGCACTCCTTGTAAACAGTATCCAGACAAAGTCACAACAAACGCTAATGAGAGATCTATTTGAACGTTTAAATTTTGTACACAGTGCTAATGCTAAATAATTAAGGCGATGCCTTCATTTACACAGGTTTATATATAAATATCCTGGAGAGGTATAACTCGAGATATTCCCCAATTAGAAGTGTACTGAAAACCTCATATTCGGCAACAATTGAAAGAATACATGTTTTGTTTTATTAAAATTTATTGATAACAAAAACCAAGCAATAAGTTATTATTTTTTATCGGAGTATATCGAATAAGTATGTACTATCAAAGACAAAAGTCTTGACATAAATAGAGATAGAATCATTGGAATTTCTTCTGTATTTCAATATTTTTCTCTTTAATTTCGAGTCAAGACTTTTGTCTTCGGTGGTAATGCAAAACGTATAATAATAGGCTATTTATACAGGGCATGTTATATTAGTGGATACGTATGTATGTACAACGTTAGGATAACTCGATTGGATTTTACTGATAAACTAGTGAAAGCGGCCCTAGAGTAGTTTCGACTAATATTTTTTTTTTTTTTCCGAAGCAGCTTTGTATATAAAATTGAATCCTAGATAGTTTTAACTTTGTAATGTTTATAGTTTTCAGTAACAGAAAATATTGAACACAACTAGGGTGAAAAGTACGTTTATAATATATTAATTTGGTATATTTACCAGATAAACGTCTAGTAGGAGCTGTGATCGTTGAAAGGGCGACGCGGGTTCCTCACGAACAACCCCCAATATGCGGAACAAACACTTAGCGTGTTTACAATATCATAACTAAATTATTTCAACAATTATTTTTCAAGTGATACGTTTCAAAGAGTTGAATTGAGCTCTTGCTAGGATTACTATGATAATATAAATTTGTTGTACTAACAACAAATACCTAACAATCCTTTTTTCGTTCCTACAACAAAAATTTTTGGTTCACTATAAACAATCAAAGAGCATTCTTAAATTAGCTCAGTGCAGGTACTTTTCTGATTATAGTTATGGATAGTGATTGTCTGTAGCTTTTTGACAATCCTGGACGTCTCCAAGTAGGGAAGCTAAAAATATAAGCTATAGTGTTTTTGTTATATACAGTGTGGTCCACTAAGTATGCAACAAATGGAAATTTTCTTTGTTAGGTGCACAATTATAAAATTAATATTACCAAACGTTGGGTCATGTTAGACATCTAGACTGGGCACACTTAGACTGTTAATAATAATAATAATAATACTTGCGTTAATACAAAATTGACGATCTTTTTCTTTTTTAAGTAGCAGGTCGTGACTTTATATTTAGGTGTATTTTTTTTATTCTAAACAACTAATTTTAATAACATTTTGCTGTATTCTTCGAAATGAGGGTACTTTTCATACTACTACTACGATTTTCACATTTCTTTGTCTGTCCTGTAAGCTAATTGAGTTTAAGACAGTAAAAATGTGCCTAGTCTAGATTGCAAGCATGCACCAGTGTTTGGCGGTATTTATTTTACAATTGTACATCTAATAAAGAAAATTCCATTTGCCGCAAACTTAGTGGGCCACACTGTATATTGCTCTTGGGGGCACTCATGACTTTTTTCACCAAATATGCCTACCACATATCCAAATAACATATACAAATTGAAACTCGATACTGAGGTTATAACAGAGTAAAATAAAAGAATATTAATTAAATCAACATGTACATTACTGTTGTACAAATAGTATTCGTTTGGGATTTATACTTGTTAATTGGATGTTCAGTACATATATAAATATGGTACAAAAGTAACACGTTCTTCATCAGCGCAACATACAAAAAATATATTAAAGCATTTATTAATTACTATAGAAATTCAAATATAATTACGACAATACGTTATTTGAATGATGAGAAGTTTAATCATAAAAAACGTTAATGTTTTACATATTGTAAAGGATGGATCCAAATCCAATTTCCTAACTTTATTTAAGAAAGAAACAATCAAATTGTAACTATTTTTTTATTCTTAATCGTATATTTGGTATTATTCATTAAGTATGAAAATTATGTCACTCAAATGCCCACCTTTGGACATTCTGGAGCACTTCACTCACTCGAGATAATTTTCCCTAATTTTTCGTGGGCTATCCTGGCTATAACATGGCGGATGTTACTTCTTAGGTGGTTCGTTCGTTACAAGTTTGTTGGCGTAGACTCGACTCTTCAAAAAACCTACAAAAAGAATCCAATGGTTTTAAATCTCACGATCTTGGTGGCCAATTGACATCGCCGCTACCTGAAATGATGCAACCACTAAATTATTCAGGCAAAACATCTAACGTTGCGTGCGATGTGTGGCAAGTTGCACCGTCTTAGTGGCGCATAAGTCTCTTCGATTTCATGTCAAAAATAATCGTTTAACATACCCCTACAGTGTACAATGTATGAGTATTATTGTTTTTCCTTTTTTTTTAAAAAAAGGCCCAATTTCACGCCCTAATCAAAATGCGCACCATACCATTACTCTTTCGGTAAGCAATGGTGTCTCATGTATCGCATGAGAATTTTCCTCGCAATTTTGTTTATTAACCCACCTTTTCAGAGACAAAAAGATTCTTTGAAAAATCAGCATCCTGCAATTTGATTTAATTTTATGATATTACTTGACTTTAACAATAATTGTAATAAGTATTAGCAAAAAATATCCTTTTGTGTACAAAAATATTTTAATCTCTGTTGTTACATTAAATAACAGACATCATGTTCAACGCTAAATGTTTGAAATATTTTGCAATCCTATTACATGAACTACCCTTCCAAAATTTGCCCACTTAATTCAACACTAATTCCTAGCAAACTTTGTGTACTATGACTTAACTTAATTAAATGAATGAAAAACGACAATCTAAAACCGACCGTTAACGTATTCCACTTCCCTCCCTATTCAATTATAATGGTACGAAAGCTGACCTCATATAACTATCACCCACTAAATTTGCATATATATTATTTAAGTTCCTTTGCTCTGTTTTCTATTATTAAAATCCGATGTCCGATATCATAATTTCACTTAACGAAGATAGAGAAGAGAACTGCACCTCCTTCTCCACGTAAAAGGACAGTTAAATTTTAGCATCAACCTATAGCTTGGCACGGGGTATTATAATGCTACAACCAAATATACATATTTGCTGGAGCCTGGAGAATAATTACTCTACATTATAATAAATAAATTTTCTAAAATAAGTGGCATCCGAATATGCCAAAATATATGTGTATAGAATGTGTCATTTAAAATTTAAATTTTGACCATATTTTCGGTAAAACCGGTGATACAAAATTAGAAAAAGGGTTAAATACACATTTGGAATTTTTAATGTAGAAATTTCTATTTTCGCCAACAATTGGATTATTCTGCCCAACTTTGCAGTAGGGGCTTTGTTAACTATTTTAAGGTTATGTAAGTTTTTACTTGAACCATCGTGTTGCTTCGGTTGTAAAAGAGAGTTTCTATTTCAACCTGATCATTATCGTAATATATATAAAAGGAGGATGAAAATATGATGTTAACAAAATCGAGAAATATACGTGCTATTCTGCTGGACGATTGTGTGTCAGGTATACAATTAGATATACCATTTCCAATCCATATACCATCGCTGTCTAACCGCAAGCACTCACCACTATTCTCTTCCCTTATCTAACTACTACAAAAAGCTATCCTCGCATCGATTTTTTCAATTTGAATCAATTCAATGAGGCCCTCAATTCGCACTACGATGTAGTGAGAGGAGCGAATCGTTCGACATACGCAATTCACTTCAAGTGAAGTCGGTGTTCGATTCATTTCGTTTATTTCTTAATAAAGCGTTACTGGGTATTGGAGCACGGTCCTCAAGTTTTATAACAGTTAGTAAGTTTTGGTTGCGGTTGGTGATTTTATAAAAAAAACATGGAGTATTATACGCCCGAGGGAAAACTATTTATTTTACGGTGGCAATTCAGCAGAAGTTACACACGATTTATTTGCAGTAAATTATCCTGAAAGATCAATTCTTAGCGCGACTACTATTCGTAACACGGTCCGACGTTTTGAAACGTTTAGATTAATAAATAATAAAAATAAGAAAGTTCTAGCGAAAAATGTCAGTGATATCGATATTCAAGTTTGTGCGTTAGTGGAATTAATTAATTGCTCCCGGATGTAATATTAGTGCTACAACTATTTTAAACCTTTAACATAAGAATAAATATCGGTCCTTCAGAATTAACACACCTTAAGAACTTTTACCCGACGATTATTACTGTTGCATGGAATTTTGTGAATTAATGATTAATAAATACCCTGAACATAAATATTTTTTCAATAATATGCTATTTACCGACAAAAAGGCATTTCGTTTACTATTGTTAGGTTTTTTAGAATCGATGTTTGTTATTTTATTTGATTGTTGACTTTTAAAACTCCTTTTTATTCTGTTTTTTTTTTCTTCTTTTGATTTTGTTTATGAGCTCTTTCACTGAATTTTATAGTTTACATTTTCTGATGCTTTGATACTAAAATAAGTGTGAATAGAAAAGAAGCATGAATAGATTTTAGTTAAATTAAGTGAGTATTTCTAATTTCACTAATATAAATGTAATATTGTATTTAAAATTACTTTTGCAAACTTAATATTGGATTTAATATTACTTTTACAAACTTTTTAAATCGTGTTTACAATAACGCACTTACAAGCAAAGTCATCTAAATGGTAACTTCGGATTTTAATAAAATTCTGCAGGCAAGTAGAGTAGTGAAAAATAATCGGACTATATTGTTCTTGGCTGCTTATATTCACTTGTAGGGGTGATACAGACCTCTAAAGTTACACTCCTAAAACACATTTTTAACGATATCTTTGAAACTAGAAGGAATATCGATCTGACCTAAAAAGGTAAATGTTTTTCTTGATAATTCGGATGTTTTGGTGTAATAAGGAGATCTATGCTGAAGGAAGGGGGGGGGGGGGGAAATTTTAACTCCCCCACCACGTACATTAGAAACTCATATTTTTATGTTCTAATCCATAAACTACATTAAAATAATAACATAAAATTACGTGTTTTTTTATATTTTCCCAAAATATCATATACATGGCTTACAGCCACCCCAAAATGTCCCTTACACAACCTTTCTTTTTTTCTTTTCTATCTTAACAACGAAATATTAGAGAGTATTCATATTTGATATTTGGGTTAGGTATCCTTAGGAGACGCGACAGCGAAGTTCTGTTTAAAAAGGGGCTAAAGGTTAGATGAGTTTACTCTTCGGACTTTTTGGCTTATTGATATTTTCTCGAAAACGACTCTAATGATTTGAACTTTGAAAATGACATTTTTGCTACATTTGGTGTAAGCTTCTATTTGACTATTTTGCTCAAAATTATCTGAGGAGGATTTTACTCTTATGTGTAATGTCAACATGCGCACATATCTTCGTAACCGTTCGATGTAGCAAAAAATTTTTTTAATAAAAATTAATCCTCTAGTAATGGAAAAAAAAGTATCTACGAACACTTTACGAAAAGAATATATTAAACATTAGAATACCTAAGTACGGAGATTCGTGTAAGATTCTTTAATGATGTTGCAATAACAAGAATACGGAACCATACATATACAGTGAGGTCGTAAATGGTCCCCCCCCTCCCTCCTCCCTTCCCCTGATAACTTTTGAATGGTATGAGATAGAGCAATGAAACAAAAACCAAGTGAAATTAGAGATAATTTGTGATTTTTTGCCTATAGAGATACGCACATGGCTTCTGATGTAAAATAGAGGGCGTAGCTATCTTTAAAATTTTAAATAGGAAGTAATTTCATTTAGAAGCTCATTTGGAAGATATTTCTATTACTTTTATGGCAATGCAAACAGTTTTACGATTTTCGAAATTTTTACCAACTTATCCAAGATTAATAATTGGAGTACTTACGTTGCTTTTTCGAAAAAAAAAAAAAAAATTTCGAAAAACGTAAAACTGTTTGTAGTAATAGTAAGTAATAGAAATATCTCCCAAATGAGCTTCTAAATGAAATTACTTCCTATTTAAAATTTTAAAGATAGCTACGCCCTCTATTTTACATCAGAAGCCATGTGCGTATCTCTATAGGCAAAAAATCTCAAATTATCTCTAATTTCACTTGGTTTTTGTTTCATTGCTCTATCTCATACCATTTACGACCTCACTGTATATTTATTGTTAGTCTAAAAACAGATATTTTAATAATGATTTTGTTAAGGGGCGGCATGAAAGTCCTTATACTCACAGTGTTCAAATTTTAATATGTTGCAGCACAATATTAAGAAATTGTGTTGTTGATTTGCGCTAATTTTTGCATACTTTAGACACATACCTTAATTTTACAGATGCAATATTAATATCCCAAAGTGGTTACAAATTAATAAAATTAACATATCGGAAACCGTAAAACCAACAAATAACCTGATTAGTTGGGTGACTCTGCTTGTTAGACAATTGGTCATTAGTCTGTTATTCATACCATCAATAGCGATATAGGATTAAGTTCTAACGAAAAAAAAGAATTATCACACTCATTTTGATTCAGCTAAGCTATGACAATTCGCCGAACGTTAATAAATCTGTGCTGCGGCCTCGTGCGTAGGTACGCCTACAACTAAGTCCTTCCTATTTCCATTCGCCCAGAATGCAATCCACAGCTTGCAACTTTTCACTCTGTATAAGCTGCTTGCGAATGTTTCCTTGAGTAAATCATTTTGTATTATTCAGTTCTGCGCTTCCAACGTTAATACACCAACGAGAATCGATACACATCGCACGGATTAAATGCATACCCACTACGAAGTACATACATTGTGTCTGTTGCGACGTAAACATAATCTGTGCAACAAAAACCCGACAAAATGAGTTGAATCGGATACAGCTTCGCGCTACTATATTCCCTTCACATACGATACTTCGCCGGCAGATCGACCAGCCACGCCGGTCTGAACTGATTAACGTTTCCATCGCGCGTATTGCCGCTTCGTTCGCTAAACCTGCCCACAGAGAATCGGATGCTCGGTCTGACGCGGATGCACATACCGGCGCATCCACCACTGTTCTACGCTAATATATCACAATCGGCTTAAGCTCCGCGATGCATCAAAGGACACCGGAACAGACACAGACATCTCCGGCCTTGGTATACGGGGACTAATCATTCAAATGACCGCAGATTATTCATCTGGGAGTAGTGCAGCGTGTTAGAACGTTACACGCGTAGCGGATATGTGCGGTACCTAATGGTATGTGCGCCGTACACGGACGGATACATAATACACCTGGAAATTGGGAGAATTATGTACAATTACGCCTACCGTTTAGTGTGCTAGGGTGGATGTCCATCTATCTATCTCCTCTTCACAGGAGGCATTCAAATGTCAAGCGTTAGCTTTGATAGCAATGGCTGATGATCTTCATTATTCTGTAACACTATGTATTACCTTCGATGAGACAATAGAGGTAATAATAGACGGCTAACACCAAGGAAAGTCATTTAGGTGTTTGTTTATTTGTTTTCTTTTTTCATAAATATAGATTGAAGGGATTTGGAAAGGAATGTCGACAAAAATTATAAACTACTACATTTATCGTCATAATTTAACTAGTAAAAGGGGTCATTTAACTTCAGTATGATCTTCTTTTCTTTTTATTTTGATCGCTGGTATTGTGATTAAATACAATATATTAGTTCTACGAGCCTTTAAAGACCATGGCTTAAATTAATTTGGCACTGTGCTTCTCCTCAAATTTCTTCACCATTTTCCTCCATTGAGTTCTGCTCTGTATGGTTTCGCGATATTATTCTTGATTCTTCCAAGCTTCTTGATATTCAACCCGTTCATTCCAAGTCTCTACTTCATTTTGCTTGTTGCTCGTACTTATTTTCTCCTATTCAATAAATCCGTTTCCTTTTCCTTTGCTGTGTCGTTTTTGTCTGATTTTTTGAACTCTTGTCCTTTCTCGTAGCCCGACTGTCTGCCAATACCGTCATATCATTTTCCTGCTTCGTTTTTTTTTTTTTTAATGTGTTGCTCTTATTCCCATTGCCTCTTTATCCCATTCGTAAATTTCTCCGCTAATTACTATTTTCTTATTTCTTATTTTCACATTACTTCGTCCTTACCTCGCGATGCTTCTAAGTTCTTTTTGGATAAATCTTTGATCCATTGATGAATCGTTGTTAATGTATTTCTTTGCCCCTTTCGGTTTACTTTTCGCCTTCTTTATTTCCTGTTTTGTTTCAAATGTTTCCAGTTCCGCTTCTATTATTTGGAATCCTTATCTTGATTTATTGTGTTAGCTTTTCTTACTTTGGTGTTCACCTGCAGCTCTTCTCGTAAGAACTGCTCTATCCTTTCTTTCATTATGATATTGTTTCTTTATGTTTCTCGGCGTTTTCTTGTTTATCTTCTAGTTTCTAGATTTTTTTCTTTAATCTTCTATCTTCCACTATCCTTCTTTCCTGCACCATTCAAGTTTATTCTCCTTTATTCCCTCCTTTAGTTCTTTTATTGCGTTCTCTAATTCCGCACTACTTCTAGTTAAATCTTCAATTATCTGTTTCATTATTCCCGTCAAATCTATCATCATTTGTGTTACTTCCTTTCCTTCTTTACTTCCTGGATTTGTACTCCTTTCTTTCCTCTCTTTGCTTCCTATTCTGCCGTCCCTTGTTCCAGCGATCTCAACATTGCTCTACTTTTACTAAACATGTCCTTATCTTTATAAGAGTTCATTTGTCCCGATCGAAACCGGACGATAGCTCAAGGTCGATCGCGCGGTGTACTAGAGCCCTACTCAATTCAGACTCAGCCCGCCTCGACCGCTAGCCGCGTCTAGCCGTGTTTTGTCCGCTTGCGTACCGATACGCTATCTTCAAGCTGTTTGTCACAACTCTGGCCTACTTTTTTTGATTTACCTTTATGAATATACTTTTGCAGCGATGGCAAAACGCTCCAATGTGTACGCTACCAGCCATTGAAGTTAGGACAACTAGTAAATTACAGCTAACTAAATAAAAAGGACAGGAATTCGAAAGAAGATCAAAATGTATTCGTAGAAGCAAAAATATAAACAGATAACAAATAAATAGAAAATAAAACAAAATATCCTCACTAAAATATTATACTTTCTTCTCGTCAAAGAATCCTCCTTTGCCTTTCAATACCGTCCGCACCACTCGTAACATGTGCTCTGTTAATTTTGTTAGAATTTCCTGGGAAATATTGTTCCCATTCAGCTTGGATAAGTCGCCATAGGTGCTTTTTCGAAGCTGGGCAGACTTTCCTTACTCGCCTGTCCAGCTCATCCTATAGTAATTCGATGAGGTTCAAATCCGAACTCTGCGGAGGCCAGGGCATATTTGCCAAAACATCATCCTCTACTTGAGATGCGAGATAATCTTTGCAGATCCGTGCCGTGTATTTGGGGTGGTTATCTTGCGCAAACACGAAGTTTTCCGCAATCAACCGCAATCCTGACGTTACAGTATTTTCTTCCAATATGCGTTTATAATTTTCTTTGCGCATAATTCCGTCAAGATCTCCGGCCCCGCACTGCTAAAACAACCCCAAACTATAATTGAACCGCCACGGTGTTTTACTGCAGGTACGACACAATCGCGCAACAATCGCTCATCCTTCGTGCGTCTTACAAAAACCCTGCGCTTCTGTCCAAATACTTCGCACTTGGACTCGTCAGCCCAAAAAGACGTTTCTGAAATTTGCTGTGGTCCAATTTCTATGAGTTTCGGCCCACTGTAATCGTTTTTGGCGGTTCCCACTGCAGAGCAATAAACCACCTTCCCTTAAGCGGCGTTAGTTGTTGTTAAAGATATCGACGTTCGCGTCCCCTATTCATTTCCGCTGCGATTTTGGGCGCCGTTAATCACCATTTCTCTTGCTGAACACTTTAAGGTGTCTATCTTCCGCGAGGGTTGTTATCTGTGACGGACCTGGGCGATTGCGGTATTTGAATGTTCCGGTGTGTCGGTAGCGACGAATAGTGTAACGGACTATACATTTTGTCACTCTTAATTTTTCTGCTATCACACGCACAGAATGTCCTTCCTCGTGTAATGTGACAATAGCCGATCTCTTCTCTACACTTAACGGCTTTTCTTTCGGCGTTTTTTAAATACTATTTTCATAAACATCACAATTGAACAGCCGTATCGTAACTGGTTACTAATAGAATAATTCACAACAAGTACGATATCGATTATTCCCTGCTATAGTGGGAGACCTTTAGGAGACACCCACGTGAAATTTTACAACCCTGTCGACCGTCTATTGTAAACATGCAACATTTTGGATTGCGTTAACAGCACTTTTAGATGACACTCAAATTTGATTACTTCACTAAAAAAATCTATTTTTGCATTAATTATATGAGAAACATTTTTGATTAAAAAAGACTAAGAAGAAGATAACATCCGATTTGGGGTCGCAAAATGGCAATGACCCCTTTTACTAGTTAAATTATGACGGTATATATGGACGAAATCGCAAAGAAATGCGGACAAGAGACTAAAGGGATACGAGTGGGTGTAAAAAATTTACAGCAAGTGTATATAAACGAACTATTATATGCAGATGATTTGGTATTATTGGCTAACTCACCAGAAGAATTACAAAATTAACTAAATATATGGAAATAACAACTTAAAGAACATGAAATGCAAATTGATATTGGAAAAACAGAAGTAATGGCTATCGCAAGAATACCCTAGTCTATAAACATAAAAATTGATAATATAAACATTAAACCAAGCGGCAACTTTAAATATCTGGGGTCTATTGTTAACGAAAAGGGATCATTAGAACATGAAATTATTAATAGAGTAAACTGTGCAAACAACTGCTTCTATGCATTAAAGAAGTCGTTTATAGGGAAGAAAAAAGTTACAAAGGAAACTAAAATAAAGATTTTTAGTAGTGTATATATACAAATACTAACATACGGGAGCGAAACATGGACTTTAAATAAAAGATTAAGAAGTAAAATGCAGTGCGTTATCTGAGGGCTGTAGCGGGAGTGACAAGATAAGACAGAATTAGAAACGATAGTGTGCGTAATTGGTTTAGAGTAGTGTCGGTAAATGAAAGAGTGGAACAAGGACAATTAAAGTGGTTCGGACATATGGCTCGTATGAATAGTGACAGAAAGATATGGACGGCGGGGGTAGACCATAAGAGACTGAGAGGAGGACCGATGCGGACATGGAATGACCAGGTCGCAGATATATTGTTGAGGAGAAATTTACAATGGAACCAAGCAAGCAGGATCGCCAAGGACCGAAGATTGTGGAAAAGCTTGTTGCAGTAATACCTCTACACCATAATGGTGGAAGAGGAAAGATTATATATACAGTGACCGGCATAAATATTGCAACATATGGAAAAAAATTTTATTGTTAAAATATACTAAAACTTTTTTTAGAGGATAGGTTGTGCATGTCTAGAAACCTCAACATTTATTTTGACACACGTCACGTGACCACTAGTATGGCGGTAAATTTAAAAAATATGTCGTGAATCTGCAAAAAGTGAGGTTAGAATATATGATATCTAAAAAAGTTACTTAGAATTCAATTTTGCGCCTGTATGCAAATTTTTGTAAACATATTTAAAAATAAATAAAAATCACAATTTTTCTAAATATTGTTTCATTGAATTACATATTTCCATTTTTTTCGCTCTTAGCAGCTTAACTGCAGTACTATTTCCAAATCTGATTGATACTCAAACTATTTTGTCAATTTTTGCATAATTAACAAAGCGAAAACTGAAAAGTACGTTTTCAGTGTGACAATTGTTGTTGTAAGGGACTGTATCTAGTAATAATAAATAAAATTTTACAAACATTTTTTGTATAAACCACTTAGCAGACATTACTTTTATTGAAAATTATTATATTTCTTGTTTGCTTTCGACATTAAAGTTAGTCAAAAACTGATAATACTACATGCACGCACCGAAAGTTTTAAAGTAGATTTTAAGAACTGTCAAGTTAGCCTTACCTTATAATACCTAAAAATATAGCAATTATGTCATAAATGGGCTCAGACTGCGCCGAGTGTACTGATGTCATCTATCAATAATGTCACATGTTATAAGATGTACGGTTTCGTATTGTCAGCGTCACTTACTTTTCCTCCCTAGGGAGGTAAAGTACAACTTTCCTCCCTCAAACGAGGGAGGAAAGTGACCACTTTTTTCCCTCATTTGCTGCTGGGAGAAAAATGGTCTACTACATTATTTTGTTTCTAACTTCAAAACCTACCTTACTTATAAGAAACAGAACGATATGTATGTCTAACAGAGTATGCATTTTTAGTTTCATTTCTTGGTTTCAGTTATTATTGCTAAATGTTTTTGCTTATTAAGTATTCCTATCATTAGCTAAAAATACTGGTTATTTATTTCTACTGAGATTTATAATTTTGAAACCTATATAAATACCTTCGGTGCGTGCAATAACATTGTGAGGGCTTAGATGTTTAGTGTTATCAGTTTTGGACTACCGATTTCACTTTAACGCAGAAAACAAAAAAAAATATGATAAGTTTCAACAAAAGTAATGTTTGCTAAGTGGTTTAGAAACAATGTTTGTAAAATTTTATTTATTGCTACTAGATACAGTCCCTTGCAGCAACAATTGTCACACTGAAATCGTACTATTCAGTTTTCGCTATGTTAATTATGCAAAAATTGACAAAACTGTTTGAGTATCAACCAAAGTTGGAAATAGTACTGCAGTTGAACTGCTAAAAGCGAAAAAAACGGAAATATGTAATTCAATGACAATATTTAGAAAAAATTGTGATTTTTATTTATTTTTAAATATGTTTACAAAAATTTGCACGTGGCCTCAGAATTGAATTCTAAGCAACTTTTTCAAATAACTTTTTTGGATATCATGTCATATAACCTTACTTTTTGCAGGTCGACGCCATATTTTTTAAATTTACCGCCATACTAGTGGCCACGTGACATGTGTCAAAATAAATTTTGGAGTATCTAGACATGCACAACCTATTCCCCCAAAAAAGTTTTAGTATATTTTAATAATAAAAAAATTTCCCGTATGTTACAATATTTATGCCGGTCACTGCATATGACGGTATATCGATTAATTTATAATTTTTGTTGACATTTCTTTCTAGATCCATTCAATTTATATTTATGAAAGAATGAAAGCAAATAAACAAACACCTAAACGCTTTTTCTTGTTGTTAGCCCTCTATTATTACCTATATTGTTGAAACGGTTGAAACTTCTTTGATGCACCTTTCAAGAACAAAAACATCTAAAACGAAATAGCAATTTCGCACAATTCTCCGGTCGCCGTTCAAAACATCGTCTAGCGTATCGTATACATTTCTCACCCCCGTACAAATGGTAGGTAATTGGATTTCGGTCGCCCGTAGCCAGTTGAGCAACGTACACCGCTGATACGAAGCGCGGTGCATAACCGGGAATCGGAAATTGGCAGATATTATAGGACGGACGAGAAGCGAGGAATATCGCGTATTTACACTGTCCGTTAGGTAAACGCACCGATGCAACCGGCCCGTATCGTCGCGCTGCCGGTGCAAAAGCAAATAAAGTTGATTTGTTTTTGATTTACGTCGCGGTTTGATTTACGCTGTATAGTGCATGGAAATCCGGACGCAAACGTTCCATCTCATTATTGCAGGCAAAAAATTGATAGGCGGCGCTGGAGTATCGCTCTTCCGTAAAATATATATTATGTAATTTACGCAATGGCCGACGTTGAAATTTTTCGATGTTCGTACCGTTTTATGTAATCGATTAAATCAATTTAATGCCGGGACACAGCCGCGGATACCGATATTACATAAATTTCGCGACAGATATAACCAATATGCTTTTTACTGCAATTGGGAGTGAGCAATATTAATTTTGAATACATGAAACTTCCATAAATCCAGTTGGGGTTATATAAATCCAGGTTTAAGTAGAATTTAATTTCGGCAGATTGTAATAAAGATTGCCTCTGAATGGGTTAGGTTGATCATTATTCTTTTTAATTTTGAGGGTAGTATAAAAAGTATAGTCGGATAAGCTAGTAAAATCGGTCTTTGTGTAGAATTGGCTATTTTTTTCTTTGCTAAAGTAGCTTTGTATACAGAGTGCTCCACGTAAGTCGTTCATTAAAGATTTATAATGTTCTGTTATTTACTTATATTTGAGATTTTGACACCATTATCTGTTCGATTGGAGGTATAAATGTGAAATACTTTAATCAAAATATCACTTCCCGTTGACCGGAAATGGACGTCAACTTTGTTATTTTAAATAGAATGATATAATTTTTTATTAATTTTTGGATTCTACGACCATAAATACGTCAATCTTCATTAGCTATTTTTATACCTATACAGGGTGTACCAAATAAAAAAGTAAATTTTGCTTGGGTGTTAACTACACGACATACAAAGCACAAACTCGCCGAAACCGGATTTCATCATTAAAAAATAAAAAAAAGTAAAATTTAGAGCCAAAAATTCTTTAGTCCGGGCCTGATGCAAGGAAACGTCATGTTAAGCACCCGCTAAACGTGGTATGTACAAATACATTGCACTCATTTAGTATTATTCTTAATGGTATGCCGTAAGTTCATTTAACGTCAATCTGAATAAATAAAGGCCAATCGGCCAGTGTGCCCTTGTAAAAATAGCAAAACTGAGGCATTTTAAATTTCTTTTTTTTATAAAATAAACATTCCTTTTTTTGTTAAGAGCATTCTACGTAAGTCTACAAAGTATTATTTTTAATATCCTGATAAGACGTTCGAGTTTCACCGGGATATGCGACTTCAGTAGTTGCAAAAACCGTAAATATCTTTCTTTTGCTTTGTCGAATCGAGAGTTACTTGTTAATAATAAACGGTACCACATGAATTGGTACCAAAATGAATTGAATCGAATTACATAGAAATAAATGTAGATACATAAAATTTGCAAACACACCTTTTTACTATGATGTCGCGGCTTTTGCCGATGCATCAAGCTTCGATTTTCTTTATATGAAAGCATGATGGTCCTGAAAAGAATCGTTTTTTCAAGACGGGAAGAATTTAAATAAAATGTTCGAAATGGCTTGCACCCCAAGCGGCGATCCATACAAAACTGACAGCGGTAATGGCCGAATGATAGCAGTATGTGGGGGTGTATACTCGGGACAGCATTTAGATTGGGCACAGTGCGGCTCTAGCCCACGGCATTTACAAAATATTTTTGTCCCGTTAATGCTTACAGATAGACCCACTGTGCATTAAGACTTTTTGATCGTATATGATTACAGCTGCTACATATTATTATATTTACCTCTATATCTGATACACCCTGTATGTTGCCGTTTTTAAGTTATTAAGTTTTTCTTTTTTTTTGTAGTCATAATCATTGTGCAAGTAGAGACTCCAATTGCTGTGTTATAAATGTAGATATAAGTCTAAGAAACGGCACACACACTTCACATTCTAACATATAGGGTGTTTAAAACAGAGAAACAAATTACATATTTTAACTCGAAGTTAGGAAGGAAGTTTTTGTTTCAAAACTAGCCAACCGGAATAACTTTTGAAATAGCTTGAATTGAATTTAACAGCTCAATTTCGATATACGGGGGAGGGGGAAGTGGAGGAGGGTCAAGTTTTACACATATCCACGACCCGAGTTGAATATCATATCGGAAAGTTCAAATAGGAAGGGGCGTCGAGTGATACGTCTTTGAAAAGGTCTTGTTATTAGCAATCTTTTGACGATTTATTTTTTAAAATTGGTTAATTTTTTCCCCAAGTTATACCCTTTTAAAGTTTAAAAATTAAAAGTCGACATTTTAGTGAAAATTATTTTATTAGCGTGTTAGAATGAAGTTCTACTTAATTCAACAGGTGTTCAAAATACTCCCCATTATTGGTAAAACAAATGGTAAAACCTCCACCCGTACTTTTTTAAACGTCCCTTGTGTAATCCGCTCACACTCCTCCACTGTTCTACGTCTAACATCACGAATACTTTGAGGTTGAGCTTCATACACTACTGTCTTTAGATGCCCTCATAATAAAAAGGTCAAATGGTGTTAAATCTGGTGGTCCCCATCTATTCGTCAAGAAACCTCTGATTAAGCCAAGTTCGTACAGGCAGAACACAATGTGAAGGCTCCATCCTGTTGAAGAAATTGGCTTTCTTCATCTAGTAACAAATTTCCATTTTGATCGGTTTTATTTTCTAAAGATGGCGGTAGTATTTTTCGGTACTTATAAAAACTATTAGTTTAGTAATAGCATTACTATTTTTTTTATTACGTTGGGAGCTTATTCAATTTTTTTCCACCTACAAAACGATTTTTTTACGGTTAGCTTTTTAAAACATTTATAAAATTTTCTATACATTCTGTTTTTCTTACAGAATTAAGAAAGTAAGCGCAAATAAGAAATAAAAATTAGGTTAAACAAAATCGTTAGTTCAGCAGTTAATTTAATACAAATATGACGTTGAAATTGCATTTTCCCAAATTTAGTCTTTAATTTTTCTAATAGTTGATTTCTGCCCATTTAGTAGCAATATCATTAAATACCTATATACATTGCAGAAATTGTCGTAAAGATGACGCTTCTCCTATTTTCCTCTAGTAACCTTGCATATTTGGCACACAATTCTAAAATATTGAAGTGGTACTTGTATTTACCAAATAAGCTATTACACACAAAAAAATCTATTATCAATCTGAATATTTTTATTTATTCAGAAATGGAAACTTAATATATATTTAAATGAACTAAATCTTGTTGGTTAGAACATAAGAGTAAATTCTCTGAAAACTCTTAAAACAAATAGTATAAATATTTGCATTGAAGTATAGTTCCTCCAAATGAACATTGTTATTGTTGTAAGGAATAAATCTATGCAATCATAGTGAGAAAGTCTGTAGATTCAAAATAAAATCCCTTATGCGTTTGACATAATGAATTACTATATAAAATTATTAAATGTTGTGTACTGAAAACGTGAAATATCAAATTGAAATTATCATAATATTGAAACATTTGAAACGAATTTTACCCCACCATCTATTGCACTGAAACTTATCTGTCATTGGTTCCCTCCTTTTTAGGGGGGTTTAGGGGGTTTTGCATATACATACCCTTTACTTGGCGTCACTTTTTGATTGACCAGCGAACAGTGTTGTTGGTTGTGAGTGTAAGTAAATCTAAATGAATACCCCAGCCAATGGGGTGGAATGGGGCTGATGCACAGATGCTATCACCAAAATATTCGAAGGTAAGTACGCGCGTGTTACCTAATATTAAAGGATTATTGGTTTAAAAAACTTTGAAATAATACTTAGAGTTAGCGCTATTATGTCGATAATATAGGAACAAGGTATATGTGTGCATTAACAAACACATGTAGGTATTTACTACTTATTACTTTTCAGTAGGTAATACCAGCAAATACCGAAGTTTTTTTAACAAAATTAGCAGGTAGTTATTACCCTTGACTAGTAGAAATGCTAATATTAAGCAGGTAAGTATTATCAATTCAATATACTTATATTTTGGAAGCAAATAATGGCAATACTTTAAATAATACTTTTATACACTTCTATCAAATGTACATAAATTATTAAGGCATAAATATGATAGTTTCCAGTTGAGAAAATCTATTTACTCAGATCTAAAATAATTATTTTTGTGGTGAAAATATTATATTTTCATAATGATTTTAGTATATTGTTTACATTTGAAATTAAAAATTGTTTCGCCTAACAAATTCACGGGTTTGGAAAACTGAACAAATTTTATTCTCAATATAAATACATCATCTTCTTGCTTATATAAGAAGTTATGTTATATTCAATGTGATGCATTTATATTCAAATTGAGTAATTTTTTTTTGTATGTAATGGCAAGTGAATATAGGCGAAATAGAAGGTCGAATATCTCACAGATTCTTTAATTGAAATATAGCGACGGGTTTCGGCCTAAGTGGAACATCCTCAGGCCAGCTAAAAGCATAAAGGCAAAGAAAATATTTTTAAATAGATTGATATTATAACTAAAAGAAATTTATGCAAGCTACAAGTACTGCCTACCAAGCAATGCATAATTCAGAATTGTTTGCAATAAATTTTTAATTACTATTTCAGGGTGTTTGTAGCTTGGATTGCATTAATAATCGGAAGATTTGTGGAGCTTAGATTCGCATTTAATTTGCTAAAAATGGTACATTGAGTATAAATTAAGAAAATTAATCCTCAAAGTAAAACTATGTAAGTGCAAATCAATAATCAACCTGGAATAGTTGAATATAATTTCCAAATTTTTTATGTAATAAGTATTGAACGAAGATGTTGAAGAAGTACCTACAGCTAGGAACAGGATTTTGAAAAATAATTCTGAAGCAGTTAAGATTGTCAAATTTTAAAGTCAAGATGTATTCTAAGTTTTGACTTTATAAAATAGCTTAATTAATTGTGTATTTAGTTGCTTTATTACTTTGTGCTGCTAGAAACAAAAATCTCAGTAAAAATATATGCCACATGCCCTCTTTCCTTTTTGTTCAAACAATATCCGATTGTACACTTTCTAACAACCAATCATTTCGACCGACTCATTCCTAGTACCATTTAAAACAACTCCATCGGGTGAACTCTTCATTTGTAAAATCCAGTAGCCGTGAAATCCAAGTATGTAGCTGTCCATTCGCTAGGAATTCTGGTTCATCGCATACGTACTCGTATGTAGTACATCAGCGCATGGAAAATAAGTCATTCGGTAAGTGATATCATCAATCTTCCGAAGGCGAGCAGTGCCCTTTTATGCGGTAGCTACTTTGCAAAAATCCCTGTGAGGAATTTGTCAGAGGTAGATATTCGATTTGTTGTGAAATCTCGCAAATGTCGCATGTACCTTGAAACAGTATATCAAGTGTACAAGTTTAGTCTGCTATATATAGAACATGTGAAACTGGCGATACATATATTGACAGTACTGGGAATTTTTTTTTTTATCATGACTCATAACTATTGCCACCTTAGTTGAATTTTATGAAAATATTTTTAAATTCCAGGCTAAAGGAGCTAAGCTAATCCAAGCTAAGGATTATAAACACAAGACTCTATAGTAAATTTAAATTTTTTAATAGGACGGTATTACACTATAAAATATGTCTTCTATGGCAGTTCTTTCATCATGTTTAGGCTTTATATGCAACTAATGTTTTATAGAATATATTTGACATAGCGGAATACCCAAACAAAACCTAGAAAATTTGAATGCATCAGTTTTTTATAACGTTTCCGAAATTTATTTTTTTCTTTCTCAAATATCTTCCCTACAAAACTTTGTTATTTTTATTATATTCTTTTAACCAGAGTGAAATCTTTAACCTGTAAAGTAGCTTAGCTAAGTGAAAATAATAAACTTTATTGTTGTTATTAACACAATTTGGCAACATTGCTCTGCTTATTTTTACAATATTTAATTCCAATAGTTATAAAAATTATGGCGTTCTTCATCTATCATAAAAGTAGAAATAAAAGAGGTTAGAGATATTGTAATATGGACCGAAAACGTTCGTGTACTATTTAAATGAATCTATTCACTGCAAAATCAGGTGATTGCTAATTGATTAACGGCATACAATAAGCCCTTTGGTCGACACATAACACTGATGTTCCCCAAAGCTTTTGCAAAATATTTTAAGTAGTATAATATAGCATCTTTTGATGGTAGATTATTTTTTTGCGAAAGAAGTTCTAGTAATAGTTTTATAAAAGATCTTTGACGAACAACTTTTATGGTGTAGGTTAGTGCTCGGCACTGTAGGGGAAGCGACTCTCCTACTATCCCTGTAGGGAAATCGAAAACAAGTGTGTGAGTCAGGCGGCCAGCGAAGATTGGCCATTGAAATTAAAAACATATGTAGATAGCTGTCGCATATTAAACATTTCAATGTAATAAAAATTGGGTTTAAGAATATTTAATATTTATTGATTATAGTAATAAAGTGTAGTATTATTCTAAGATGACATCGTACGCAAATAAATATGTAAGTATACTCGAGGAAATATTCGAAATGCGGGCAAGAGAGAAGATATCGGTTCAATTTTTTACATTCCATTTAAAATTTTATATGTATTTGCTATATCTAACACATTTGATGCTCAATTGTTTTTTTATTTTAAGGCATATAATAGGGAATTAGATGTAGAATAACTTTTCTTCTTTAACATTTTGTCGGATCTTTAACAACAGCTGAGATATCTGGTGTGAGAGCTAAAATCAAACATACTGTATATATTTTTTTTAATGCAATTTTATCCCATAAAATTTGTGAAATATTTTTGACGTAAATAGTTTTTCTTTAAAAATAAAGGTAAAGTTACATAAAAATTGCATAATTTTCCTCACGTTTGTGTCACTCGTTAGTTGATAGATATGACAATATCAGCGATGGAATCGACAAGAATCAGTCCTTTTCGGAGCTACACAAATGATAAAGAGTAGAACCAATGTTGAAATGTCGCATTCTAGCAATTCTATAGAACGATATACCATGAAAATACCCTAAACATAAACTCATATTGTATCAATTTACCGTAATTTATATACATTTCCTCTTAGTGGCTTTAGAGATCAGCTAAATTACTAGGAAAAGATTCTGTTCTCCTTTCAAATCCGTTTCGAAGAGTCACCTTAAATCATGAAGAACTTTTTTCATTTAACAACTACAAGAGATTTGTGCCCTGATCCGAGAATCTGCGAACTCACGCAAGCTACAAGATAGACGACAACGCAAACCAGAAAGCTTCTTCGCTTACCGTTAAATTTTCATGCGGAGAACACGTTCTTTGCTCCTGCTTCAAATAAAACGTATATTTTATTGCCACGGGCGTTTGATAAATTCACATGCCGAACGTAATTTAGAAATATTTCGAATACTTTTCGATGTAAATTGTATCGAACGGAAAGATTAACTGAATATTTCTTTGTTTGCAAATTTCTTGGTTCTTTGTTCGCGATGCACCTTTGACATTTACGTAACATTTCCTAAGTGGATGGAAATAAATAACTCCATAAAGACAGGTCAGACCGACTCTATAAGACTTTGTGTGTACGGGCAATTGTGCGTGAAGTTCTTGAAATAGAACTTCCATCCGGTGCCTGGCATTTCAGTCGGGAATTAATGACGGGAATTAAAGGCTTTATCGTTTATGGAGATGAGATTCCGAAAACCGTTGTATAGATTCTCCCTTCGCCATCCGATATCTGGAAGAGTTCGCCGTCGATTTATAAATATACATAATCAGCATTGATTTTCGATGTAGGCAGTTAAAATCGAACGGAAAGCTCTCCCTCTTTTTGGGAACTTCATTAGGCTTAATTTAGGATTGCACGGAGGCGAATGCCGGGATAAAATCGAGTTAATTGAAAATCTGACAACGCCGCACACAATGAAACGATAAATCCGTGCCATCAACACACAATATTTTATCGCAGATTCGATATTCGAAAGCCGCCAATCAGTTTTAAGCATGGTTTTCGTTTATAACGGAATATTCTCATGACCGCGATCCAATATTTAGCTGAATTCAATTTCATTTGGAATATAACAGTTTCGGCATTATTTAACAAATCATGCTGAAACTGTAATACTATCTAAATGAAATTGCAAAAGGAGATTGTTATGATTAACTCAATAAAAAGGCATACTTGTCTTATAGCTGATTTAATAATAATAATTATAATTTGATCACGCAGCACAAATTACGAAGAATCACAGGACAAAGAATAAGAATGGAATACATACAAACTCAAACATAAGTTGAATGTCCGAATTATTATCCGATTTTGGAACTCAGTAATGTTTCGTATAATTTCGCATAATTTGCCCACACACGAAGAAAATAATTACTCAATTTGAATATAAATGCATCACATTGAATATAACATAACTTTCTATATAAGCAAGGACATCATGTATTTATGCTGAGAATAAAATTTGTTCAGTTTTCCAAGCCCGTGAATTTGTTAGACGAAACAATTTTTTTGTTCAAATGTAATCAATATACTAAAATCATCAATATGAACATATAATATTTTCACCACAAAAATAATTATTTTAGATTTGAGTAAATAGATTTTCTTAACTGGAAACTATCATATTTATGTCTTAATAATTTATGTACATTTGATAGAAATATATAAAAGTATTATTTGAAGTATTGCCATTATTTGCTTTCAAAATATAAGTATATTGAACTGATAATACTTACCTGCTAAATCTAAGCTGTTCAAGGGTAATAATTACCTACTAATTTTGTGTCTGTAATACCAAAAAACCTCGGTAGGGCAAAATTAATAAATAAAGAAATTTATGTAATTAAATAAATTTACTGTCATACTTTATAGTTTTACAATCTTTGGGAGAAGGTAGCGTATCGGGGTACTCCAGGAGTGCGCACGGGATATTGATGCGTAGAGGTATAGATGCTATGCGTATTTGTCGTTGTGACCGGTGTTCTCAGGATACTTCCCACTCAATGCCTGGGCCTGGTATCTAGTCGGCGTTGATTACTGATATAATTTCAATCAGTATAATAATTTGCTGGTATTACCTCCTCAAAACTAATAACTAGTAAATACCTACATATGTTTGTTAATGTACACACCTACCATGTTCATATACTATCGACACAATGACGCTGACTCTAAGTATTATTTTAAAGTTTTTTAAACCAGTAATCCTTTAATATTAGATAACACGTACGTCCTTACCTTCGAATGTTTTAGCATCTGTGCATCAGTCCCATTCCACCCCATTCTTTAAGTAGCTGTGAAACGGCTAGGATATCCATTTAGATTTGCTTACACTCTCAACCAACAACACTGTTCGCTGGCCAATCAAAAAGTGACGCCAAGTAAAGCATATGTATATGCAAAACCCCCTCTAAAAAAGAGGGAACCAATGACAGATAAGTTTTAGTGCAATAAATGGTGGGGTAAAATTCGTTTCAAATATTTCAGTATTATGGTAATTTCAATTTGATATTTCATGTTTTCAGTACAAAACATTTAATAATTTTATATAGTAATTCATTATACCAAACGTATAAGGGATTTTATTTTGAATTTACAGACTTTTTCACTATGATTGCATAGATTTATTCCTTACAACAATAACAATGTTCATTTGGAGGAAGTATACTTCAATGCAAATATTTATACTATTTGTTCTAAGAGTATATTGTGTTTTCACAGAATTTACTTTTATGTTCGAACCAACAACATTTAGTTCATTTAAATACGTATTAAGTTTCGATTTCTGAATAAATATAAATATTCAGATTGATAATAGACTTTTTTGTGTGCAGAAATTTGCTTTAATCACCATATTCAAAATGTTTTTGAAAACCTTAACATTTATATGTACTACTGCACGTAATTGATTTACTTGCTCTAAGTGTACTAGTGCTAACATTGATTCACTAAAATGTCTTAAAAAGTTAGTATCTTATCATACAGAATCTTGAAAACTGCAAAACTCATTTTTTTCAAACAGAACACTATTTTTGTATTGTTGGATGTACAAATAAATTATACGCAGATTTTATACTCTTGTATACAATATACTCCGTCCATAGATAGAGGTTTATCGCTTTCGGATGGCACCAACCTACGTGAGATAATAAATTAAATATGTAATGTTATTTCATTCAAATTCTCAAACATTTTAATAAAGAAACAACCAATAGTTTGAGGTTTCATTCGATTTAATGTTATAACATGATAATTAACCAGGCAAAATTATTTACCTAATAATCTGTTCTTATTGTATATGAGTTTATAGGTACTTAGTTGATATTTATTCAGAGTGATTGAGAATATGTTAATTATACGTGTAATTATACGCAAAATCAGTAACATGATAAAGTTGTTTGTGTAATTCTGGAGAATTAGATTATAAATCGGTGGTTGTACTAACAAATCCTACATATAATACATTAGCATATATATTTCCATAGTTTAGCATATTAAGCAAGTAGATATGTACCTACTTTACACAGGCTAATCTATATAATCATATAAAGACAGTGTTCTTTATTTATTCACGGAGAAAAACAATTTACAAAACAAAAATTTTACTTATTTCCAAGGCAAGCAAGCTTAATGTATTTATAATCCAGAGAAATATAATAAAGTAATTGTCTTAACTTACTGATATAAAGAGCTAATATTCAAAATAGTTTCGAAAAAAAAAACACTGCATATAACAGCCAAACCCCACCATCAACACGCTGCAGACGCTAGATGCTAACTGATGAATGTTACGGTCAATATCTTTCGGACTGGCTGTATATGCAAGAAATTAAAATATAACATGCTCCCCAACTACTAACCCATATCTACCCCACCACATTCACAATGTGAATCATTAACCCTCCCAATTCTACATAAATACGATTTAGAGTCACCGTGATCCGTTACTAACTTTACTATAAAAACATTATAAAAACATACAAGGTGTTACATTTGAAAAAAATAAGTTTTCCAACTTTCAAGATTCTTTGAAATGTCGCTAATTTTTAAATAATCTGCATAATAGCCAGGGATCTGATGATGTTTTAGTGAAACCGGTGTTAGTCCTTGGTAATTTTGAAATGGAAGATTTCTGGTACTTGAAGCAAGTGAAAATTGATCAACTACGTATATCTACAACATTGTAAATTTCCCATAAAGAACAATTTATTCCTTTCATTTGTATGAACGCATAATTAAGCTAAATACTAGAAGGAAAATATTAGTCAAACCTCGTTAAATACTAAAGTGTTATTGTAAATTTTGAGCCACAGTTTGCAACAGAGCACCTTCTTAAGTAGCTTTGAGATTTAGAATTTAATTTTCCTCACAATTAGATACCATAATTAAAGTTTTTTAACGTTGTAGATGATGAATTAAAGTAATTTTTGGGAATCAATATTTTTTATTATAATATTATTAGTCAACTGCCTAAAACAGTTGGAGGACAATATTTATGCTGTGAAACGATTAATTTATTTATTTCCATAGCCTTTCTTCTAAGGCGCAAATAGTCTTTTATCTAAATGTATCTATTAACAAATAGGGATGAAGCTCTCTCCCAACTAAACGAGAAAGGGCACATAAATTCAAAGCCGTGTTACATAATACTATTTCTAAGCAAGTCGTCTTGTTAACAAGATCTTGTTCGCACCCGCCTATTATCTTGTTTAGTTTTCGGGGCTCTTGCGATAACTTAGTAGCTTCCCGTAACCCCCCAAGGTGCTAAAGCTGTAGTTCCAACCCCCTCTTGGCCCATACATTACGCCCACGTACGCCCATTAACGCGCTGAAAGCTGCCACCTTGTTAATTGTTTAAATGATGGACATTATTTAGAACATTGCTTAACCGGTCGGAAAGTAAACTTCGCAACGGACGAGGGAGAACGGACCGTGGCGGTCAGCGATGTGCGATGTTTGGGAAGGATGTTCGGCGTAAGAAAGTTTTTGCTGACTAATTCCGAATAGGATTGATTTTTCATGCGGTTCTCGCCCACGAGTGTGTTTGATTCTCGTTAGGGCGATGTTTGCATAGTTCACAAACGACCAAACATTTCGAGTTATTCTGAAATAAAAAAAGTCGCGTTATTTGCTTACATTTTTGTGTGGTATAGAGTAAATTGACAGGTTCGGTTACAGCATAATAGCAGATTGCTTTGAGAGGAATTGAAATATTTTATTTACTTTCCAACAGATATGTTCGTTATTTTTTTTCCCACGACCATTTAACAAATGCAAACTATTTTTAGATCTTTAGCATAAGTCAAAATAGGACAAGTAAGAGATATAAGGAAATCTTTAGCGGAAATTACAAAAGAGCAAGGATTTCAAACTCGAATCTTACGGAACTCCAAAGGAGAGTTAAAAACTGTAAGACCTATGCCTTACATCTACCATTCAAATGTGATTGTAGCGAAATTAACAGTTTTGAACTTGTACCGAAAGTTGGAAGTTTATGCAGCAAATTTGCCGTGATCTACACAGTTAAATGCACTACTGAAATCACTGTGTATAACATCCGCTTGGGCCTCTATGTCCAGCTCCTGACGAATACCAAATGCGTTATATGATGAAGGAATCGGGAGTCTATTCTTGACTTTTGCCATATCAGTATCAAAATAACCAATTAAAAAAAAATGGTGTGTTATCCTATCAGTATGTTTGGTTATAGGTTTTGCTGTATCACCATTAAACATAAAGTTATCTAAAGTATATAGAAAAATAAAAATAATGAAATCAGCAAGATCTCACTTGGTCAAAGGCAGAGTAAATGGCGGAATTTTCAAATTGGGTGAAAATTAGCGATTATTATATTATCTTGCGGCCTAAAATGAATGTACATTATCACAAAAAAATAAACAAAAACGCAATTTGGTTACTAAACATTTGAAACAAACAAAAATCGAAAAAAAAAAAACAAAAAAATCGTTCTTTTTATTTAAAAAAATCTCTCTAAGATTCCAGTTGAAGAAATCGACTCAATTTCTGGGAAAAGTCTTTTTTCATCGCAAAGTTTCCATGAACTAAATTTTATCGGATTTGGTGACATAGCAGCACAACGGTTTCTAAAAAAATAATAGAAGTACTCATAAACACTTTCTTTAATAAATTTGACTCTTGTTTTAGGTTTTTTTTTTTTGAAATCTGAAACTAGTTCTTGTGACTATTATACAATAAACACATATAATTACATATTATCATTATCACCATGACAACGCTTCAGTTTACCGCGCCGCAAAGTGGCTCGGAATGCGGAAAATGTAATTGAAAATCTATTTTTTTCTATTTCACATATACTAAGAGTATTTTGTATATATGTTTCTTCCTAGCAGGGAGGAAAGTTGTACTTTTCCTCCCTGGGGAGGAAAAGTACAACCTTGAGATAGCAAACTAAATGATAAATAGTTGCGACGCTTGCACAATGTGGTGGGGAGCGATTTTGGAAGGTTCTGGTATCAATCCATAGAGGGCGCGCATGTCACTAAGAGCGCAAAATTTGAATGAATATCCTTATAATTTCCTTTCCTTTACATATTTATTGTTCAGAAATTCAATGCATCATTATTTCAAGCGTACATTCTATACAAAAGCATTATAAACTATGGCAATAATACTAATATCAATTTTCAAGCAATAACATCAATTTGCAAACGTATGAAGGTATTTTTGAAAATAAACAAATATTTCGTAGAAAAAGAGCATTGTATTTTTTATAATTTTATAATTTTATAATACAGGTGAACCACAATAATTTTGTAGAAGCGAGTACTGCGTCACAAATTAAACACCTATGAACCAGCACTTTATGAAGAAAATCTCAGATCGGATGAAAATATCAGGCCAACATGTATTATTTCCAGTCAACGTATTACGCAAACACTTAAATAGCGTACAATATCTAAATAACTACTTCACGACTTCACCAAAATATATTTTTGTGCCACTGTCATTTAAAATGCGCAGCCATCGTTTAATTTTCTAAATGTCAGCATGACACTTCAGTTGAGTAGAAATGACTAGAACAAAATAATCATTTTTGCTCTAGAATAATACGTTTTCTTAAAGGAGGTGTTAATTATCAATGAAATGAAATAAATTTATTGAAATGATTATTGCGCCTAAATTATATGCAATCTTATTAACATATTTTTTGAAATTTCTTTCCTTGTATGTAGGCAACTTTATGTACTTGCATGTTGACTCCAGCTCCTCTGGGGAGTGATACCTAAACTACGTCCCTTCGGAGGGGAAAGCATCATGGTTTTTTCTAATAACGTGATTACCTAATTACGTGGATTGTGGGCAAAATTGACAGTCCTACATTTTTTTCGGATAATGGGTGTGAAATAGTTTCTACCAAATTTTTGCTGCAGCTACGCAATTATTTATCATTATAGAATATTACGCTTACAGTAAAAGCAATCAATTCAATCAGTGATAAACAGATTTTTTTTGGAAACTTACAGAAACATGTCAATTTTTATATTTAATGACGTCATATTTTTCTTCAAATGGCAACCCTAATATTTTGTTTGATATTTAGGTATCTCATTGTTCTTTGTAGAAGCGCCAATATAAATATTTTCATAACGTACACAGAAACATTTTTGGGGAAAATTATGTAAACTGCTGAAACGCATGTGTGAATAAAAGAGATGGAATAAATTGGATAAAGGGTTAAATGAATTTTCTGTAAAACTCTAAAAATATTTCAATCTATATTTTCAATTTTGGGTTTTTCAATGTAACATTTGAATATTATATTGAATACACGTGATTCACGTAAGCACGATGACGTCATTGCTTTCTTTTAAAAAGACAATAGGCTTTTTCCTTTGTTTTTAGTGCAGTTTAACCTACACTAGTTAGTGTAAATCAACTGTTATGAGATGCAGCGCAAAAACTGAAATACAAAGGAATAAGTTTAGTACAGATGTGGTGCACATTAATTGATGTTTGACATATGAAGGGTTTGGTATCAAAGCAAGCAACATCCATTTTTGTCATTTTTCTGGAATATTAAAGAGAAGAGGTTGAATGTTGCTTATTTTGGTCCCAAAGTTAAACTTTTCCCTTAAAAATGAATGGGATGTAGACTGTTTAATTCCGAATGATTATGCTAACTCAAACAAAAGGGCAACAGAAATTGCACTAGGTTTATTTTTTTAATTTAATTGCTTCTGCACTATCTAAAGATATTGCTGTCTACTGAATGTACCAAAGAAAATGCAAAATGAAAATCAAAAATGAAAAATTATATTAGCTAGCTCAAAGGATAAAAAAAAAAGGCGCAAAAGAACAATTTACCCTCGCAAATTAAAACTTGAACGAAAAGTAAAAAGTGGGTGAAAGAAAACTGACTTTCTTTATTACTCCAAAAATTGAAAAGGCTTAATCAAAAATAAGGGAACAGAATTTAAAATGACGTTAATAACGATCAATAAATTATTTTATCAAAAAAAAAAAAAATTGTTAATTAGAATTATGCAGAAAACAAAAACCCTGGACTGAGTGTCCTGGCTTAAATCAAAAAACTGCTCGAATCTAATTTACAAAAGGACAATGCTGAATCCTTTAACAAAGCAAAACGGTAAATTGGTTCAGGAAGATGGTCCTATTTTATAACAATCAAATCCACGTGGTTTCAAAATTAAACAACCTAAATTAACCTTGGACAATTCAAGTGAATTTACATAAATGAAAACTAAAAGCAAGCACACAGCTTCTAGTCACCCAACCCGAGGTGATTAATGAATAAATACAAAACGGCAAAATTAAAAAACGAAAAAAGAAATTAACTCTTTAAACTTAATATATCTTCCTGCACGAAATAATAAATGATCCTATATCTAATTTGTGTACACAAGAATATAATACCAATTATTACATTGCTAGTTCTTTGATGGATGAAATAAATCAAAATTAACCAAACAAATCTTTAAATAAAAATGAAATACCAAAATTGCAGCTAACAAAATAAATTTACGTCTACTTACACCGGCATCTAGTCAAAGAACTAGCCTCACAGGGTTAAACAAACGCATACATATAAAATTCTACAGCTGCGTGCGCTCCGCCTCGCACAATGATCACAGAAGAAGAAAACTTCTAAGAAGGACATGAGCTACATGAGCAAATGCTAACAAATTAAAAAGTGAAATTAATTTAAACAACCTGAACATTCAAATAAATAAATTAAATATTATAATTATATAAAATAAAATATCTGAGAAAACTTTCCCGAAACATTGATAAAGGCATATCCGAACACTGAATTTACGAAAACCGGGGTGCCAGGCCACAGCAATATGTATATTTTTGCCATATGTACTGAAATAAATAACAACATATTCGAAAATGTTTAATAAACTACAGAATTTTCGATTGATAATTTTTTTCTCTATTAAGCATTCTACATAATATAAAAAAAAATAATTAAATCGATTTCAACTTCGCTACCCGTATCGTCTTTGATTTCCGTCAAATTTTAATTATCATATAATTCATAGTTATCATCATGTCGCAAAAATACTTTTAAAGTTTCGACCGATATATTTACTAATAAACTGTGCACTGGTAGAATTTACACCATACAAAGAAAAAAAAAGTGTTGTAATAAAGTGTAGCTGGGCTGCAAAGGAATGGATTTTGGTGTAAACTGTACTTCCGTGCTACACTTCCTCTGCAAAGGAAAAGACCTACTATTAAAATTAATATCAGAATCAAATTCCGCGGTTCAAAAAATGTATTTGCACCAAAACTAATAGTTTTTGTTAGGACACTATCATTCTCGATCACGTTTTTCGCTGTTAGGAGCCTGCACTGAATATGTGACCACCACAAATAATGGGGTATTGCGGAACTTTTCTCTTGTATATAAGAAAAAATATATATCTTACAACATTTAGCGTACTAAATGTAAAATTACCAAGATAAGGGCCAGAAAAAAAGTAGGCGAAATAATTAAACGGACGTGGGGGAATTAAGCGCTCCCGAGTAAAAATAAAAGATATCGACCATCCTGCCAGAGAGACGGACAGGGGAAACCCACAAATAAAACCGGACCGCAACCAACATCAATTATCGCTTCAGTTTTATTTCGACCGCTTGCGGAAAGAACTCGGAGATAGCGGTTCCCTGGAACTCCGGTCCCTTTTTTTTTCACCTCAACCAGGGGTTAAACGTTGATGCCACCACCTCCAACGGCCGTGTCTCGTAATAAGAAAACGACGGTGCGACTATACGGCGGTTATTTTCGTCGGATTCCAGCGTCGTCTGCGAACGCCATCGGGGAAGATTACCGGACATCCGGAAATTAAACCGGAATTCTAATTACAATAAATTCTCCTTTCTCCTTTCGTCCTTTCGCTTCGTACACAGCGCATTTCGAAGTAATTATTTTCGCAAGGGAGTATATTAAATTTCTACTATATAATAAGCAGTATATAGTGCAAAATGGTTGAGATTAGAAAAGGCAAAAGTCGGGATATGAAGCGCGCTAAAATACAATACAAATACCTAGGTATCAACTTTACCTGCGCTATACCTCTATTTAAGACAAGACGACTGTGTTGTCGTTATTGCTTCGGCGCGTGACTGGAAACTTTGCCGGGCAGCTCGCTTGCTTCTCGTATTTGCCGTCGGGAGGAACAAAAGACGTAAGAACTTTTTAATGAGCTAAGCGAAAAGTCGTCCGTCTTGGGATAAGTGCGCTGCCGCGCGAGCTTTTTAGCTGTCGCGGCTGTTTTGAAATTCTTCGCCCGCGCCCGACCTAACTCAACCAGTTTTTATGTAGCGTAGTCGTAAAATCGATATTTATAAATTATACGTTTTAGTAATAATGTTTGCGGTGTTATCTTGTGTATAATATTGCCTCAAGGTATCGAGAAGATATCTTGAAGAATCCATACACCACATTTTCCAATGTGTGATGGAGTTTTAGCGTGTAGATCAATCAGGTATTTTCTCTCAGAAGACACCTACAACAACCATTGTCATTTTATATCAAAAGTTAAAGAAATAAAACAATGTAAAGCTTTAGTAAATTAAACTTAGCCAGTTTTAACTGCAGGCTCGACAAAATATTTTGTCGCCATTCTTTACCAGTTCAGGATATGGTTTAATCCATAAAGAAATTTTGTTCGCTATACTAATTGTATGTACGTAGAGTATTTAAAAACGTAACACAATTACATGCTGTTTCGCTCAAAGATATTCAATGAATGAATAGTTTATTTGGGAATTAATAATAATAAAACGTATTTACCACATCCCTTCTGCTAGGATACATTAAACACGTGCAGTTCTTGGAAAAAAGTATTAGAGAAACCAATGTGAAAGATTTACCGTTCTGAGAATTGTCGATTGTCGATCTACATTAGGAATTACTAGGAATTTTCACTAATAGAAATGATAAGAAAAAGCTTAAATATGCAATATATGCAACTTTGTAAAATATGCAATAGAAATGCCTAAATATGCAATATATGCAATCACTAATTAGCGCTAATTAACTTCAATCAAGTGTAATACGTCTACATATAGACTATGCAAAAAATAAAATATATGCACTTTGCATATAATCCCGTCTCTACTGATGATAATTGAACTGAAGTAGTTAAGCCAAAGAATATATGCAGTTGCAGTAAGTAAAAGATTTGGCCGTGTCAAGTAGATGTATTGCTACGAGTGAACTAATCTATAATAGTTATCACACCTTCATTATTAACCTCAATTAATGCAAGCCATTTGGATTACTTGTGATAAGGAAACAGTATCATTAATGCACGTTCATTAAATACCTAATATGTAAAAGGTAATGGTTTGCTGCAAATATGCAATGCGTACCTTAAATTTGTTGTTCAATGATGGTTAGCGTACGAAACTAGAAGGTTTAGTAAATATTTATTAAATAGCTTACTGTGTGTGTGTGAATAACTGATAAAGTACAAAAAAAAAGCTCCAGAAATCTTCGATTATTTATGCAACCGCAACTATAAGTACTGCGTACCGAGCAATGCGTAATTCAAAATTGTTTGCAAATAATTTTTAATTACTATTTCAGTATACTGTAGCTTCGATTGCATTAATAATCGAAGATTTGTGGAGCTTAAATTCGCATTTAAATTTGCTAAAAGATGGTAATAAACTTATTACTTAAGAAAAAAAAGCAGTATTATTAGTAATAGTTTTATTTTGTATAGGACAAACACAGTGACTACCTGATATGAATGTAATATAATGTTCAAGCTACATAATAACAATAAAGAACAAGTAAATAACCGAATAACCTGAACAGACGTTTCAAAACAAGCTTTAGAAGGATAACAATTACCTCAACTGATTGAATGGAATCCTTATACAACTTGCCGATACTCTTAAATGTTTAATACATTCTAATCTATCGTTTATGATTATGAAGGGTGCATATCAAAAGATGATCTACGTATTGCTGTGGACTGGCACCCCGGTTTTCGCAAATACAGATGTTGTCATGTTTACTCCGTTCAGCCTTTGTCAATGTTTCGAAAGAATTTTTCACAGATATAAATGTTTATTTTTATATAAGATTTAGTTAATGATTGATTGATTTTGGATTTTGTAAATTTCTGTTTTTTCATTTAATGTCTTGCTTCGCTTGTATAGTTATGTTTATTATGTTTTGAGGTTTTATCCGTTGGCGGACTGATCTGTGCGTTTATTTTGTACGCAGCGGTCGAGATTGTAAGAACTAGTTCCTTGGCAGACACAAGCGTGAGTAGACGTAAATTTTTAAATTCATTGCTGCCATTTTGTTAATACTTTTGATATCTTTATTTGATTCGCATAATTTGATTATTTCGTCCATCAAGAAACTCGCTTAATGATAATTGTTATTATATTGTTGTGTACACATTTTAGATATAAGATCATTTATTATTTTTCGTGCAGGAAGATAGATTTTAGTTTTAATTCCCTCATTATAATTTTAAAGAGTTCATTTTTAGTTTTCTAGTTTGCTGTTTCAGTTTTATGTTATTAATCACCTCGGTTTGGGTGAATAGTGGAAGCTTTGTTCTTGCTTTTAGTTTTCAATTTTGTAAATTTTTGGTGTTCCAGGAATTTATTTTGTTTTAATTTGATACCACGTGGATTATTTTGTGTGAAAAAAGGATTATCTTCATGAACTAATTATCTTTTGCCTTGATATAGAATTTAGCATTGTCTTTTTGTAATTTAGAATCTTGAGCAGTTTTGATTTAAGCCAGGACCCTCTGTCCACAGTTTTTTTTCTGCAAAAATTTTGTAATTAACCTTTTTTTTCTGTTTTTTATAATAATAAAATTCTTGTTTGTTAATTAACGTCATTCAAAATTCTGTTCTTTTATTTTTAATTAAACCTTTTCAATTTTTGGGGTATTTAATTGAAAGTCAGATTTCTTTCACCCACAATTTACTTGTCGTGGTTAGATTCAAGTTTTAATTCGCGAGGGTAACTCTGAATTTAATTGTTCTTTTGTGCCCTTTAAAAATTTTTATCCGTTGAGTTAGCTAATTTAATTTTTCATTTTGCTTTTTCAATTCAGTCTGTACACAGCAGTATGTTACCTCTGTAAAATTCATTGAAGTGGTGGAGTTGAAGCCCCAAGATGAAAGCAATTCTTCTATTTCTAACTTCTAACACAGGTATTATTGAGTATTAACAAGCAAATACCTTTATTAAGCCCAGGAGATTTTATCCGTTCATCGCCGTGTACGTGATTCAACAACTAGTTTTTTGACGGATTATACGCAAAAACACTACCGAGGTTTCCCGAAAACACACGAGAGTGCCAGCCAAAACTCAAATAATTATAGTTCCTGGCAAGTTTGCTACTTATTTATGAAATACATGGAGTTTAATAGCAATTAGTATTATTGTTCTGGTACTAAGTATATGCTGTAGTTAGATACAGTACAATGTCACGTGTGTACTGCTACTTCTCTTTCCTTTCCTGTACAATAATAGAGAGAGGGAAATTGATCTTTTGCAGTTCTTTTGTGGAACTCACAAAGCCGGCGCATTATTGTTGATTGCCGTAGCGTTAAATGCTCGTGGCGGCGCACCTTTTGTATTCCAATTGGCGGCGAAATTAATTCATCGACGCGTCCTCGTCGAAACCGGCCAGATAATCTATACTACTGCGGACCCGAAACAACGGGCTCAGTTTCGGGCAAACGCCCGGCCACTAGCCGGACACAATTGCCAACCTTAATTGATTAACAATCGGTAATAGCCGTGCGACACCGTCAACGCATAGAATCTCATCCCGGCCCGGCCGTACACGAATCGAATATCGCCTTTGTGCGCTTCGCACGCTGGCTGCGTGAATCTCCGATTGCGCCTTTCGGTACGTTATATACCTAAATACGCGTTATTGTGGCCATTGCGTTATTATGTATTATCGCGCCGACAATGGTGCGGTGCGTTGTATCGTTGACGGTAAATTTCCCGCTTTATAATCTGGGGGTGAATAGGTATTGTAATTAGCGTTCGCTTTACAATGCACTCCTGTGGGGGTTGTCGTGTAACGGCGCAGAATTGAAACGCATTAAGCACGATTTATACATACTTGAACATGTTTTCGCTTGTGTTGTGTGCCGGAAAAAAATTGTTATTTGTTTTGTTTGATATGGGAAAATTGTCGTAAATGTCTAATGAAAATACTCCACTTAATGCGTTCGATAAATATTATATGATATTAGGTCTGCGTTCACGTAAATGTATGATGTTAAGCGCTGTTAATATTTAATTTAGTAACATTAAATAGTGGAAATTACAATTGAACAAGTGACAGTAGCACTCCTAAAACTTAAATGCGGAAAAGCGCCTGGATACGCCCTATGAATCCATTTAATATATTCGTGGCTATTATAATTAAGAGAAAACGCGCCAAAAATAAAGAAAATCCATAAAGGGTGCAGAAATTTACAAAGTGTAACAATAGCAGAATGTGCGTATGCAGATAACATAGTAATTATGGCGGAAAAAACAAGAGGACATGGAAAATAATTTATAAACATGGAATGAAACACTAAAGAATATTAATACCACAAAGACAAAGATCATAGTAGTTGCACAAGATCAACAGAGTGCGAATATTCAAATTGATGAAATTCAGATAGAAGAAGTGAATTAGTTCCGGTAGCTGGGAGTCACCATAGAGAAGATATGGGATATAAATAATGGGATCAATAAAACTAATAAGTTGTATCACAGCATTCAGCATAAGTTCCTAAACACAAAAGAAATTTCAAAAAAAAAGAACGAATATGACAATATTTAATGCAATATATAAGAGAAAGAGAAAAGTTAAGGGAGTGACGTTGAGGAACAGGGTGAGAAATACAGACATCAGAGAAGAATTAAATTGTAAGCCAATTCTCGAACACATAGCAGAAAAGCAATTGAGATGGTGGGGGCACTTGAAAAGAATGGGAGAAGAAATACCGGTGAAATGAATATGGGAAGTCAGAATACATTTGTGGACGAATTAATTTATTGTTGATTGATTTGCATTCCAAACTTTACTTCATTTCAGTATATCGACCATTTACAATATCCATACATGTTTCAGCATCTTCGAAATTCTTTAAGACTGTATATCATTTACATTATATTATAAAGCAATTATAAAGCATTCTCTCAACCTCGAACTTATAACATCCCAAAATTTGGTGATAATAAATTTTCCCATTTATATATAAAATACTTCATCAAATGTTAAAAATTTTTGATAATTTTAATTAGTTGCAACAGATACTAGAAACATACCTGAAGATGGCCTAGGCCAAAACTAGTTGTAATGATTTTTTTTTTAAATTAAAGGATTGATCGAAGAATAGCAGTTTTGTGCTACCCACCCACTATATACAAATATATTTTTTGCTATGAAGTTAATTTATATCTACTATGATTTTCAAAAGCTAGGATTCGGTAAAAGGAAGTATGTATAAATTATGAACTTTGGATGAGAATCGAAAAGAAAATGAGTAGGGATAAGCAAGTTTCGACAAGAACACTTTGTTAAAATTCATTGATGATTTTTATAAAGTTCCAATAAAATACAAGATCCTTTGATTATTCAAGCTTTCGTCATTGCATATCGAATCAATCTGCATTAGCAGTGCAATTTATTAGGAAGTAAGTTCAAAAATTTGTCAAAGAGAAATATATTTTTTTGCAGTAAAATGTAATTTCCAGTCGATTTCTTTTGGTAAAATAAAATTAGTGAAATCCCTTTTACTTCAATATTTAACTAAACTAAACTAAACTAACTTTTCTTTTGATATCAAAAAAACAAGATATAATTTAGAATGTAAACAGATGAATATCAGATTACTTCGCATTATACCAGATTTTATTAATTCGGCAGAATTGTTTCGGGAAAAGGTCTACTGCCTAAACATGCAACGTTATCTCTTTCTAAAAAGGAACCATATTTACAAGTGCTTTTTTGCGCCTACTTGACCCTTCGATATACCAGGAATTAGCAAAGATTGTGAACGATCCTACCCCCTTAAATCCATCAAAATTGAATGGTGAAAGGGTGCAACTCTTCGATTTAATAAGTTATTTGAACGTCTACTTTTTGTATATATGGTTACGTATACCTCTAACTATGCAAATAATTGTACATTCTTCCTTATTCAACGTTTCAAATATCAATCTTATGTGCAGTATTGTTTGGACAACCTTGTATGCTTCAGGTCTCCCATAGCAATAACTTGCTGTATGTTCTTTGAACCCAGTTTCGATCGCACGCTTTGTTCAAATTTCGTCTTTTAAAACGTGCATCTAAATCTTTTGAAGTATGATAATTTAAAAAACTTTTTGTCGGAATTTTCTTCTATCTAAAAATCGTGGTACTTTTTACATAGTATACTTCGGGCTAGATCTATAGAAGAGTAACCGTTATAGATCGCTACCTTTTTAATGAATTACAATTCTTTGTTAAATTTTGCTTTGTTAAGTGAGAATTTATTTATTGATTAGGACATTAGGAAATTCCCACCGAACAAGCCGAAATTTGAAAGAATTGCAATTCATTAAAAAGATAGCGATCTATAGTGGTTACTCTTGGGGTATTTTTTCCCACGACTATTTTCCCTTGACCTTGGACCTGATTGAGTGCACGGTGCACTGTGCACGGTGTTCGTACAATATTTTTAATTCAAATAACAAATTCTTTTAATATTAAAATATTAATTTGTTAAGATTTATTACAATTAATTCTGCTTTCTTGTACTTTTAAACATAGTTGTCAAATATGTATATTACAACGCTTGACAGTTCAGTTACTTTACGTCTTAAATGTCGAGGAATGTCAATGCTTTGGCATACATCTGGTTCCTTCTCTAAGTGCCAATTTCACTTTGCGCACTAGTGCATAAAATGATATTTTTGCGCCTCCGTCCAGAATCACTCATCTTGCAGTACTTCAAAGCGGCAGGAAAACTGAAAAATGTCAAAAATGTCACTAAAGGTTGGCCATACTAGATTCACATGACAGATGTGTAATATATTGTCATTAAGCTACTGTTCAACCATGTTAAGATGAACTGGTGTCTTTATTGCACTTATTATTGATAAATAGATATTAAACTAGAAAGAAATTACAGAAAAAGATTTATTCTCGGAAACGTCAAAATACTAAGGTATTAAACATGTGTGCCAACCTGTATTGTCAACTCCCTAGTGTTAAAATTTCATTTCTATTTTCAATTCAAAATTAAGATTTGTCAGCCCAAAAAACATTGTGTATCACACGGCCAGAAACTCTTTTGCGAGTATTCGTACTTGTGGGCCTCGGCTACCGCCTCGTCCCACAAACCGTGCTCATACTCGTAGAACTGTAGTTTCTGGCCTAATGATACAAATAAGTGTTTACACAGGCTTTTGAGGGTATGTAGTTGCCTATTATGCAAATGAGTACAGAAATAGGTATTTTTTCAACTCAGTCGTACAATAATAATCGGCTAATAAAAATGAACTCTTTCAAGTAATTGTTGTGAATAGTATTAAGAATATCGAATTTATTATACGGTTAAAAATATAAATACTCATTATTTAAAGAACATTTCATGGATTTTCAAAAATCTCAACGTATATTTGTTTCACAAGTTTTTCATTCATCCTAGCTTTTATTTCTTGATAGAAACACAGCATTAAAATTTCGTTGGTTTTACAATTTAAGATGAGCCGATTGTTTTACTAATATTTATTCCATTTTAAGTTTATTTTACCATAATTCTAAATATCTAGGTTTCAAATATATTTTTTATACGTCTACTCGAGAATTCTGATATATTTAACTAAAAATCTCTTAAATCAACATATAAAACGTTTAAATATAAACTGTGTGCCCTTTTAAAACGAATCAAATTTAACGAAGTGGATCTGCGACAGTGTACGTACTACACAGCGACAGCGTTTGCTGCACAGGAAGATTATATTAATAAGTTATGAATGCTTTTACCCTATTTTAATACAGCCTTCCTAATGTTCCCCTCTGAGTAATTCAATTGGATTATAGAAAATCAATTTTTATTACTTTATACGTTCGTCCGTTCCAGCGTTCGCCAGATTTAAAATTCCCAAAGTTTAAAAGCAAAATTTTATAGACGTCGAGAGAATTTCAATTTCTAAAAATAGAGAATTGATCTTTTATACTAAAAAATAAGTTTTATGTTATATTTATTGGGTTTAATGCGTTTGAGAAACTTTAGGGTAAATATCAGAGGATCTACTGAATAGTATGTTACGTTCATTATACTTCATTTCCAATAAAAATGTCAACATACAGTCACACCGATACACACATAAAAATTTTACGGAGTTGTGTCACCAAAAAATTGTTAAAACAACACTAAAAAGAAATATTTTATACTTTTCGGAAACGTTTCGAACTACACCTTATTTAGTTAGAAATTCCCAACTCCAAACTTGTTTAACATCGCTCTCGGATAATAATAAAATCAATTGGAAAAAATTTAACTACATTTGGTGTTGATAAACGATTTAGCAATAATAGGGAGTTAATGTAACATCAAAATATGAATTAAACACATCGTTACTGAGATTTTATTTTCATAAAGTTGTTAGAAAAATGCCGAAAAATGAATATGAATTTCTTAAACTTATTAGTTGCATTATGTAAAACTGAGGGGTGTTTGGTACTTCCTGAATGTTTATCCTCACCTCAAGGAGGGACCGCAGCTAGCGTAGGAGAATGTGTGTATCCTTCGGCCATACGTTTTTACACTTGCAGCAATCAATATAAAAATTGATGGAAAATACCTTATTTGTAAGAGTAAAGTGCCAAAACTTAAAAAGTGGATAAAAATAATAGACCCACACATGGATGTTAATATTATTAACAAAGCAGGTACATAAGTATTCTCTATCTGTTATAATATTTTTATAGTATTAGAAAATATTTTACACATACGCCTTTACAATTTATTTCATTTTGGGAGATTTAAACGAACCGTATTAATTAAAATACAATATCGTTTGTAATATGTCTGAAATTATATTTTATTTAATAATATTCATATTAATAATATTCGATATAAATATGGATTCTTTATTGTAACTAACATAGGTGATAATATAAATTTTCCAGCATTTGCCGAAATAAAGCATATATTTAATCACAGATCAAAAAAATATTTTGTGTGTAAATCTGGGAAAACTATAATGTATTTTCAATAGATTTAAGCCTTCAAGGTAGTTGAAAATTCGTCCGATGAGTTTGTATTCTGTTTATATCATGTACTACCGTCTAAAGCCCCCTTAATAATCAAAATCATTTGTACATAATATCATAACAACTAAATATAAACTTGTTTTTTATATTACATTTTAATTATTGAACTACATTTTTATGTTTTTAGTATAAACTTTGTTTTTATATTCTACTTTATTTTTTCCATTTTAAACATTCAAAATTTTCAGTTTATGAAATAATTTTTATTAAGCTTTTTGGATCACATAAAAGAGTGATGTGAAGAAGAGTGTACTCCGTAAAAGAGCAGTGTTAATGCTACAAACTTCTCCTAGACCCCTCACCACAAACTGCACTAAACTGGACATACTGCTGTGTACTGACTGAATTTGAAAAATGCAAAATGAATATTGAAAATGAAAAAATTAAATTAGCTAGCTCAACGGATAAAATATTAAAAGGCCAAAAAAACAATTAATCTCAGAGTTACCCTCGCGAATTAAAACTTGAATCTAATCACGAAAAGTAAATTGTGAGTGAAAGAAATCTGACTCTTAAATACCCCAAAAATTGAAAAGGTTTACTTAAAAATAAAAGAACAGAATTTTGAATGACGTTAAGTAACAATCAAAAATTTTATTATAAAAAAAAGAAAAAAAAAGTTAATTACAAATTTTTGCAGAAAAAAAAAACCGTTAACAGAGGGTTCTGGTCTAAATCAAAAACTGCCACTGATTCTAAAATACAATAGAGCAATGCTAAATGCAATCAAGCAATAGATTAATTAGTTCAAGAAGATAATTCTTTTTTCAAATCAAACCACGTGGTATCAATTTAAAATAAAATAAATTCGTGAAACACTAAAAATTTACACAATGCATGATTAATAAAATAAAAATGAAACAGCAAACTAGAAAACCAAAAATGAACTCTTTAAAATTATTATGAGAGAAAAACAAAACTAAAATCTATCTTCCTGCACGAAATAATAAATGATCTTATATCTAAAATGTGTCCAAAACAATATAATAACAATTATTATTTAGCGAGTTCCTTGATGGACAAAATAAAATTCAATATAAGCGAAACAAATCTCTAAATTAAAAGTATTAACAGTATGGCAGCAAACAATATAAAATTTTACGTCTACTTACGCTCTCGTCTATCTCGGAACTGAGTCTTACAACCTCGACCGCTGCGTACAGCGAAGCCGCACAGATCAGTCCGCCAACGGACAAAATCTCAAAACATAATAACATAAGCTATACCAGCGAACGCAAGACATATCAATGAATGAAATAAATTTAAAACAACTGAACACTAAACTAAATAAATCATACAATCAATTCATTAACTAAAACTTATTTAAAAATAAACAAATACATCTGTGAAAATTCTCCCGAAACATTGACAACGGCTGATCGGAGTAAACATGACAAAATCTATGCACCTTAAAAAAAAACTCTCGCGAAAACAAGGTGTCCGTCCACAGCAGTACGTTTCTATAGTAAAGCTATCATCATCAGCAGAAACACTGAACTCACAGCAGTATTAATTTCATAGCAGAATTAGGTAATACCGAAGCCGAGTTCATTTAAATCCGCAGCAACATTAACCTAATACCGTAAAGGTGTTCAAGCACACCGCAACTGAATTCATTTAACTTTGACACGGAGTTCACGTTCCACCGTAACGGCGTACATATAACTCCATGAAGGAAATTATTTAACTCTGATGTAATGGAGACTCGCTAACACAGAATAAGGTTTGGTAGAAAGGCAGTGATTAGGATTAACAGGCGTTCAAGTTGATACGATAATGACATATAGTTCCGATTACATTGACTTGAGATACGGTGTTTCAATATTAGGTCTCACCCTATTTTTAATTTATGTAAATGCTTTACAGTCGACACTTAATTATTGCTGACTGGCACAGTATGCAGATGATACAAGTTGTATTATAATGACTGATACTGTTGAAGCGGCCACCAATCTAATATCTATGTGGTACATGGTCCGGGACATGACGGAATGGTGTGAAGCTAACAATTAAGTACTTAACCAGGATAAGGCGGGCCTAATGAGATTTTTGGAGGATGATAGCAGCTTGTATGTATCGTGTAATTATAAATCTATACCGCAAAGCGATAATATTAATTTCTCGGGTTTGACAGTAGATTTTAGATTGAAATTTGATATGCACTGTACCATACTGTTGCGTAAATTGGCTACTGCTCTCGCGATGTCTTAGGAATGTCGTAAGCAATGATTCGCTTAGAATCAACTCCTTTTGATATCAACCTCACACCACACTGGAATACTACTAACTCTGCACAGAAGAAACTTTACACTTTAAAAATGAAATTTTAACTACCTAAAAGTGTAATTTAACTCCGAGACGCGGATATTACTATTAAATTATACAACTCTGTTACCTTTAATTACTTGTGCATTTGGACGTGAAGGAACTACTAGACTGTGAGAAATCGGTGGAAGATCCAACTCTATATTTCTTTGTGAGTAAGAATGAAATATTGAAAAAATTAAACTTACTTGCTAATTGTATTGGAAATTTTAAATTTCCCTATGAAAAATTAAAAGCAATAAAATAACTGCAAAAGAAACTATAAAACTCTTTAACATTCCTGATTCTCTTAACAATTCCAATTTGATTAGTACAATCAGTGACGTTAATTACGAATACCAACTTACACTATTGAATTGGATTACACCGTCACGATCGTTAGAAGCGACTGTGTCTCGGATAAAATTGACCGTGAACTAGTAAAAACGAAAATACCCCAACACAAAGTGTCTTTGATGTCTGAACACCGTTTTCACAATCTCGTGCACAACCCGGGCAAATCTCGCGGGACTGCTTTAACGGAATTAGTGTAAAGAGAAACGTCGGCACAGAGCATCTGCTGTCTCCCTCCATCCACTTTTTTTTTATTATTTCACGATTTGTCAGTCGTTTCGGGCCCTCTCCTTTTCCTTCCAGTTCGTCGGTAAATAAGGATGAATTTTCCGTTCAATTTGATTCGTACGAAATAAGAGTTCATTTTTTTTCCCGTTTTTAGCTGTCGATTTATCATGGGATGTTGAGAAACGGGAGAGTTGGTTCTTAGTGTATTCATTGCTCCTTTTCTTCAGTCAATATAGGGGATTCCAGTTTGAGTGATTTTTTTTGCATTAAATCCAATTATATCGAGGATGTTGGTATTCAAAGGAAACGTAATTATTCCGAACTGTATTGACAGAACGTAAACGAATTATGTTCCGATTTTTTTTTTCAAAGAAATGTATATTAGAAAAGAAAATTACTAAACATTTTATCCTCTCATTAGTTACTGTGATCAATTAAAAATAATTAAACGAGCCCTTAACTATTTAAGGGCGAGAACATATATTAATATAGCTTTCTTTAAGCGAAATAAAAAATATATGAAAAATATGTTACAGATGCGTACTTTTGGAAGACATGTCAGCACGCATTGTAAAGTGTAAGAGTACGAGAGGGGTGTTAGTACTCTACCAGTCTTCAAACGTTTTCTCATGGTACATTCATTACTCCCTAGGCAAGCAGCAATCGCTCCCTTGCTTTCGCCATGTTCCAACCTATCTTTGATAGCTTGCAATAAATTTTCAGTGAATAATATTTTTATATTAGATTTTCGTGTGTAGTTTCCCATTCTGTGACTTTATATAAATAACCACCTATAAAATAACACACCAGATAGAAGGATATATTTTAAATAGATAACGACAAAGAGTATGCGTGCGAATTCTTTGTCTGCAAATAACAAGTACACAGATAAAAATACGGAGTTGAATCTAATCACCGTTTTAACTCTTTTCCGGTGTTCCCTCGCGATGGTCGCGTCGTTCAAGGAGCTTCCTTTTCGGAGTTAAATGTTTTGCTACTAAACGGATAGAATACAGAGATAATTTTGCTTTCCATAGGAGAAAACACATTTTTAACCGAGGCGACCTAATTCGTTAAGGACTAATTTGTCTCTCTTATGCAGTTTTACTATTTTGTAATAAATGTAAACGTTTCCAAAATGGAGAAATTTTAACTCTTACTGCTGTTATTAAAATGAATAACGGATGTTGTTTCCCCCATATGTATGTAATACTACTATCGTATCAGATAAAATTATCTCCGTTGCTAATGCAAGTAAGTCCACGTGGAAATAATTAAAAATGTTTAGGCGAGCAGTTACGATTTGGAGACAAATGTTCCAATCGGAAGGTATCCTTTCCTTTTGGCGTTGAGGTATTAGAAATAGAAACATCTGTTAAGTAAACAAATAATGATCTCCGTGAAGGAGAAAATATAATGCAATATTAGGGATATTTGTTCACATTTAGGACTTAAATACTGTAGTGTAGATGCGGAGAGAAAACGGAGATTATTTCTTCTTTGAAATCGTGGTTAAAAGCAGAGTAACATTCCATCTCTCGTTTTGGTTGAGATTTGTGTATAAAACCGAGGAAATACTTTCTGTTTTGAGCTATGGCAACTCCTTTTTGGAACAAAATATTTCCAAAACGGAGACTCCCTATTTCACTCCGTCAAATTTTTACCTGTGTAGGCATATTGCTTGCATTTGAAACAACTATTTAAAACTACAATCATAACTTACAAAATTTATATAGGAAATTTAATCCGAAGACATATATGCTTATGTACATAAACGGAGAGCTTTTGGAAATGGTGTAGTATACAATCATTATAAATTATTGAATTACATGTAAACGATCGATATTAGAATACCTTATACCTTAGTACCTTACAGATACACTATACAATTTGTTACTTGAAACTAAATTTTTGTTTACAAAAGAAAACTACTCAGCTATAAACAATGCGTACTTTTAGCGACCGCGTACTCTTACCCTGTTTTCCCCTACATAATATATATTTTTCCTCATAACAATCGGTGGTCTCAAAAAAACTAAATATTGTAGAAGTTCAAGAGTAGGGTGAAATCTACAAAATGATGGCATTAATACTGCTATTTTTAAAAGTAGCTACAATTATTTTTTGTCTGTACTTACTGCTGTGGCCTGGCACCCCGATTTTCGTAAATTCTGTGATCTTACTTACTCCGATTTGGCTTTATCAATGCTTCGGGCAGGTTTTCTCAGAAGTTAATGTTTATTTTTAAATAAGAGTTAGTTAATGATTTGCTAATTTGTTTTCACTCTTTTATATGTTTTTATTTGCTCATGTTGTTCAATGTCCTTCTTTGAGGAGTTCTTCTATGATCTTTGTGTGTTGCAGCGCACGCAGCTGTAGATTTTATATGGTTATACGATTGTTAACCCTGGTGAGGGGCCCAGTTCTCGTTGAAAGATGCCGTGGTAAGTTCTTTGTAATTTATTTTTATTGCTGCCATTTTGGTATTTCATTATATTTAAAGATTTGTTTGTTAATTCTGATTTATATCATCCATCAGGGAATCGCTTAGTAATAATTGGATTTATATTCTTGTGTGCACAATTAGATATTAGAGTCATTTATTATTTAGTTCTGGAAGATTTATTTAGTTTTAAAGAGTTAATTTTTTCGTTTTTTTATTTTTTTGCTGTTTTGTAATTAATTTTAATCACCTCGGGTTGGGTGAATAGAAGCTTTGTGCTTGTAATTAAGTTTTTCTGGTGTAAATTCACTTGTTTTGTCCACGTGTTAATTTAGTTTGTGTTAAATTTTGAAACCACGTGGATTTTTGATTTAACAGAATTATCTTCCTGAACTATTTTACCTTTTTGCTTTGTTAAAGGATTTTGCATTGTCTTTTTGTAAATTAGAGTCTAATGCAGTTTTTTATTTCGGCCAGATCCCTAAGCTCATGGTTTTTTTTTCTGCAATTTGTAACTAAATGTTTTTTTTTCTTTTTTTTTATATAATAAATTATTAATTGTCATTAACGTCATTCAAAATTCTGTTCTTTTATTTTCGATAAAACCTTTTCAATTTTTGGAATTAAAGAAAGTCAGATTTTTTTCACCCACAATTTTACTTGTCGTGATTAAATTCTAGTTTTAATTTGCGTGGGTAACCCTGAGTTTATTTGTTCTTTTGCGCCCTTTTGATTTTTATCCGCTGAGCTAGTTAATTGAATTTTTATCTTTTTCAATTTATTTTGCATTTTCTTTGGTGGTTCAGTACACAGTAGTATTTGATAAATTTTTCTTTAGAGAAAGGCATTTTCCCTTCCAAATTAAAATTTGCTGTATTAAAACCTATTTTTAAGAAAAAAGGTAACAGCAATAACTTAAATAACTATAGGTCAATCAGCTTGCTCAATATATTCGCCAAAATATACGAGTCCGTAGTTAACAACACATTGATTGACTATTTTCTAAGTAACAATATTTTTAGTTCCAGTCAACATGGTTTTTGCCTAATAAGAGCACCAAACACAGCTTAATAACATAGTCACATTAATTATTCTCCTTAGACAAATCTCATGTGTGCGCAAATTTTATCAAATTGATTTAAATAAAGGCCTGTTGAATTGCGTTAATCACTCGAATTTTCCTATATCTAAGTTGGAAGAAATATGGTGTAAGAGGATTTGCGAAGAAATGGTTTATAAGTTACTTATCTGATCGTTCCCGAAAGCTTGCTTGGAAAAATGTAAAATCAAAACCAGTAAAAGTGAAAATTGGTTTACCTCAGGGATCTGTTTTAGGCCCAACTTTGTTTTTAATATTCATCAATGATCTTCCTGAATACGTAAATACAAACAATATAATCTTATATATATATGCAGATGATATAAACATTGTCACCACTTCTAATAACAGCAACACTGTATTTCAAAAAATAGAATAACACTTTATCTCGGTAAATAACTGGGCCTCTTTGAATAAAATTGTAATCACCCCTTGTTGGGTTATTTCTGAAGAAGTTGGAATATTCAAACAAGAGACAAAATACTAATAATTGTGTTGGTGCCAAAAAAAAATTGAAATTACTGCAAAAGGAAAATTAAGCAAAGACACAATTTCTACTTAAAGTAGGAGCTAAGAATTTTTGATAGATGAATGTAATTTTGTAATTTTTGAATGGATGACCTAAGTAAGGTTTAAAGATAAAATAACAAGTATTTATACTTTCAATACAATAGTTTCTGGTACTAAATTTAATCATACACGTATCCAATGCTTCATAAAGGGATATGTCTAAAATGAAAAGCTTTTTTGCGTTCAGAAATGACCCGCATCGATTCAGAGCTACAGACCTAAATCGTTTACCGAAGATAACGCCATTCCTCTAATTGAAGACGAGGCAAGACATTAGCGCCGGCGAATCGTAAAGATAACCCCGACTCAAATGTCCGCAAGAGGGATCAGAATTCGTCTCGGATTCTCGAGCAAATCGTCGAAGGGGGGCGGCGTGGCACTGGCTTTATGAACTTCCCGACTTCCCGGGCGAAAATTATAAGAAAATTGGACCATAAAACAAAAGAAAGTGATGAGATATGGTCGGACGAATTCAGACGACGACTGAAATCATCTGTCCTCCTCGGAAGAGGAGAAGCATTACGAACGGAGTGCCGGGGCGAAAGCAGAGGGAAAATGGGATAAAACGGGAAACGCGTGGAAAATGTGGGGAACATCGCGAGAGAACGTCGGGCTTATTTTATTTATCGCGACAATGAAAAATATTTTTAATCTCGATGTGTTTATACGAGAAGGGAGGGAGAGATAAATGCGAAATAAGGGGTATGCGAGATAGGGAGGGTGGTGTAAGTGCGTGGTGAAACGTGTGTAAACTGCCTACCCGAATTTAATGCTTGTTTCAACCATTTAGATAAAAATATGGATGTTATATTGCGTATTATACATGGCGATTCATTATTTTATAAACTTCAGAAACGTGACATGAAAAATTGACAAAAATGGTGGAGGAGCATACAAAATGTTCGTGTTTACTGTATGTATGGGTATAAAGATAAAATTATATTTTACATGTTAATAATTTATAAAGATTATTCTTATTCTTTATTTGTTTTTGCAATTAGCTCTAAGACGTTTTTCTATTTGTTATAAGGTACTTGCCGATGCGCATTCTCTTTTGACTTTCCACGGCCTCCTTTCCTGATTTTTCCTCATCAATTTAATTTCGCCATTCGTTTAATAAATATGCGCATTTTAACCACGTAGAATGTGAGGATTATTTTGCATGTTAGCTACCGACACTGCAAGACGATATGAACTAAATTTAAAAAAAAAAGGAATTATCTCCAAGATTAACAACAATTAATACGTGACATGACTTATTTTTCCTTCTGCCTGTTGTCAGGGATAATATATTCCTACATCCAAACGTGCATAACTCGAAAACTATCATTACATATTACAAAATAAGAGCACGGATACGGCCTTGCATAATATTCTTAAAGAAATTTACATATTCTGCCTTGGACAATCGTTTAGGTGCATTAATCTTTCAATTGATTTGACAAAAGCTTTCGATTGTGTTAAGCACAGCATACTTTTATATAAATTAGAGAATTACGGTGTAAGAGGTATTACTAAAGCATGGTTTGAAAGCTATTTGCCAAATCGTCAACAGAGAGTTGCTTGTGACTGTGTCAAATCTGATTTTGCAACTATTGATATAGGTGTCCCACGGTTCCATTTTGGGCTCCACTTTATTTTTGATTTATATTAACGACCTGCCAATGTACGTTAACACACAGACATTGCTGGGAATCGCTGGTGCAATTAACAGCACAGGGACTGCTTCTTTGGAGACCATTGCGGGCCTCCCCCCGCTGGAGCTTTATGTGAGAGCAGAGGCAATGAATGCGATCCTTGGACTGAAGCCCAAAACCTGTGCCATCCCAATTTTAGGGTGAGAGGGACACACTTTATACTACGGGGTACGCTTTCTGACGCGCGCCATTGCTGCAAATGCACGGACAACATGGCACCCGAAATTATCTTCACCTGAAAAGGTGAAAATCTCAATACCGAACAGAGACCAGGCCTCGTAGATATGATCACTGCTATTGATAACTGGTTCACGGGTAAGATACTGGGCTTTATAAAGAACAACTAGCTGGTCGAATGGAAATAAGAGACTTAATAAGAGTAGTACAATGTGCACCTAACTCCAGTCACCCTAACTTAATGAAATGAATGAATGAATACGTTAACATTAACATAGTTCTCTACGCTAACGACATAAATTTCATTATCACTTCTAACGATGATAGCAATTAAATACAAAAAACACAATCCTATTACCATAACAAAAATACTCCAAACTGTGGTACTGGTAATGCTGTAAACTTCTCCTAAACCCCTCACCAACAACGCCACTAACAAAGCGTACGTTTCGATAGCAAAATATCATCATCAGCAGAAACACTGAACTGTTCGTGAATCTGCTGATGATGATAGCTTTGCTATCGAAACGTACATCCAGTTTAGTGCAGTTTGTGGTGAGGGGTTTAGGAGAAGTTTACAGAATCCTATTACCATCCATTAGCAAGTGGGCCAAGACAAACAACATTATTATAACAACAACAAAACTAATATAGCATCCTTTACAAGTAGAATTTCTCAAACCATAACCAATATCCAACTAGGTAGCTCTCGATAACTTTGACCAACACCATAAAGCCACTCGGTGTGATAGTTGATTGTAATCTACTCTGAAGCGACCATATTGAATACGTTTGCAGACAATTAACTCGAATTAACTATGCTATATACTACCTTAAGCAAACTTTAGCAGCGCTAATGTTTTGAAAAACGTTTATTTCTCTGAATTTTTTGCGGGAATGAGAAATGGAGTGCTCTATTGGGGCTCCTGTAGTATAGTATACAGAGTTTTTATTTTACAAAAATATGGTCTTCCCGTAATATTTGGTTTGAAACCCTTACAATCATGCAAACCTTTGTTTAAGACCCACAAAATTTTAACATTTTACGACATGTATATTCTAGAAGTACTATGTTTTGTGTTCAAAAGTATTAACACATTTTCTTAACCCTAATCACCATAATTATACATATATAATAATAGTTAAAACGATTTTCATTTGTAGAATGTAGCCTTTAATATACATTTTCAAGTTTTTTTTACAGAAGTATGAAAATTATACCTTTCAAATTATACATATCATTACTGTATAACACAAGCCTATTTAAATAATTTGATAACTTATTATTCAGTATTTTATAAATCAATATAAATGTGTTGAAGTAAGTCCTTTATCCTTATTCCGTTCGCGATTTGAATGTAATAAATAATTTACGTGCTTTTCATATTTCATCTATGAATTAATTTAAAAAGGAACGTAAAGTACCTTCTAAAGTATTCCAACACCAAATAAAACTTTATTAGAGTAACCAAAATCAAACACTTGTGTTGCAGTTTTAAAATTGCCCTCTGCTTTTAAGCAATCAATTGCTTCTTGTGCCTCGCCTATATACTCGGTCATATAGTTTCCAATCAATCATCCTCGAATGGAAGTAGCTTCAGCACAAGTACTACCACCACGTACTACATCTGATCGATCTTGCCTGCATTCTGTACCGCACTCATTCATGTTCCCCGGATGTTGTTGGTACATCTATGTTATCGACTTGACTAGAACGTCTGCTAACATTATAAATTGGCAATTTAGGGGACACATGTACCTAATCACGTGATCTTCCGGATGTACCGAATAAAAATGTTGCTGTTACATGTCTGATCTAATCCACTAGAAGACAAATTACTGTGGTTGTATTCGAAATTCGTATTGCAAAGCTTTAGATTGAAGTAATTAGACTCTTTCCATTGTGTTTTATTTGTTCTGCGTATTTTGTATGCGATAATTGAAATTCCAACTGTTTTCTATCGATGTTATAATTGTCACTAGTGCCGTGAAGATTTCATAAATACTTTATTTCGCTTTCTACCCTTGTACTATTGATTTTCCTGCAAATGCAAATAGGTCGTTTTTTGGCGTGATCATTCCATCCATTTCAAGTCACCTCATGTCTTTCATAAGTCCTCTCCCTAATACCCTTTTTGAATTTATAATACCTTTACATTTCCTTGTGTGCAGTGTTTTAAGAACATGTAAATCATCTTTCTCATCGTATTTTCCGCTTCCGTGTCTGTATTTCCTTAATATGCTTCATAATTTAGCAATAATAAAACATGGCTGGGTTATCTATACTGTTACTCCAAACATTACTCCAAGTGAATATTATTTAGCCGTCATCGATGTAATAATCGCATTTTATTCGCCATCAATTCACTGTTCAGTAAGTCTTGCAAGTTAATTTAATTGGATTTCAGTAAAAGTAACACTAAAATATTGATATCAAGCATGGGTAATTACCAAAAAAACATCAAAAGAAAATGCTTAAACAATTAACCCTTAAAATGTCACCATGGCAGGAGCTCATGGTCCATTATGAAGGAATCAGCATGTATGTCTTTGCACGGTTATATCAAGATTGTTTCGTGTTTTATTTCTTGTTATTTCATTTTCATTTACTTGATTAAATTTATTACTTAAATCTATAACAGGTCAAAATTCCATTCCAGTATTTTAATTTCATGTTGAACTCCTAACTCAAATCGCAGGCAAATATTTTTGTTGTACATAAACCTAGAAATATGAACCCAAAATATATTTATAAAAAAAATAGCTCTTGGTTCAAAGGTGCTCATCTTTAATTAGCAATTAACGTTCGAACTAGTTGAAATGCACTTGCTATTTTTCTTACTCTTTGCATACGGGATAATGCTAGAAATGCTAGAAAAAAATTATCGTCCGGTTTTAAAAATGCTCTTAATATTGTCGCAAAAATCATTAATTTCAAAAAATTTCGGCCTATAAATCATCATTGGTTCAAAATACTATGAAAAAACATAGAAAGTATGCATAGGTTTCTTTTTCGTTTTGCATATTGAAGTGAGATGATTATCTCGAAGAAAGATATCAACTCCTTTTTTTTTAAACTAAAGAACGACATGTGTGTGTTTTTTTGGAACACTATGTTACGGGGTTCGTTCGCTCTCATGCTTAAAGGTCTCCTTGGATCGAAATAATTTATTCAAAACACAAACTTTTGGATGACACTATATATTTGTTACAAATACCAGCAAAATAATAACATATAATGCAATATAACGAAATACAAATCTTAACATCTGTTGCGATGACAATACATTAGTGTTCGGTCATAACCTCTATACTTAAGTAATAATTTAAAATTATAGGTAATGATCGTGCAATGAATAAAGTTAAAGAAAAATAATTATGAAGGTATTTAAGAAATATAAATTTGAATCTTAATCTAAGTTAGTAATATTGGCTGGAAGGTCTTTATCACGTGATAGGATTTAAAAAAAATAACTTCAAATTTTAATTCGGTGCAAGAAAAAGAAAGAAAAAAATAAACTATAGTAAAGACTTAGCTGGTAACTTTGATGGGTGTCGGTGTATGCGTCCGGGAGGGTATTTAGCGCGTTACGCTGGTGTCATAGGCGTGGTACCACATGCTCCCTTGTACGCGGGGTGAATTCAACGATCTGGATTTGGCCTCCCAAGTTAGGTACTTCTTTCACCCTCAGTGACCTAATGATGACGCCATTAAACAAAATGAATGCCGGCTTGACGCTACTGTGGAAAAACCCTTTACAGGAAAGATATCGATGCAATAAAACTCCTCTTGACGGCCTCAGGTAAAACGGGAAAATGCATTCGATATTGGAGGTTCCTCACGTGGCAATATCCCACAACAACGTGGTAACTAAATAGAATGTGCACGGAGAGAACTTGAATAGCGCAGTGAGATGTTGTACGAAGCCTATGCGTCTCCCTTGCTGAGCAAGCGAGCTGAAGTAGGAAATGCAACGTGAATCAAATAAGTCACTGACAAACTAACAATACGGAATAATTTACACAAAAGAAAAGGTTTTTAATGAATGAAACTTGAACTAATAATTGAATAATGAAAAGCAAATTTAACTGACAATAAATTACTAATTAATTTGGAAATAAATACCGAAAATTGAGACATTAATTTTTACTATCACGGTAAGATATCTTGTGACGAGCAAGGAGTTTGAAACTTCACTGCTAGATGGCGTTGCAGGGTCTAATTCTTAAATTAAAATGAAATAAAAATCTTTAAATAAAATCCGTAAATGAAGCGATCGCAATCCAACGACAACAACTATTTTGAATTGAAGGTCGATTATTTGATTGAAAATGGTCCATTTAAGCGCCATTTTTGCAAGGGTTAACGAACTCAGTTTAATTCTTCAGGGTATCCGAGTAAATGTTTTTACTGGTCACAAAAACAATCAAGGAAAATATTTTTTGCCAATGCGCACAAATTGTTCAGTGCTTCAAGGAGATTGCTTACCATCAATGAAATGCTTTTCAGAAAAGGAACAGGAATTTTTTTTAATCAGTATTTTTTAAATAAATTAAATACCGAAACAAATCATGTACTAAAATTATAGATTTTTTGGCACTACACCAACATTCTACTATTCCAGTAAAAGAATAGAACTTTCAATGAAACGATATCATATTCATCCCTACAAAACAAAAATTGCACTAATGCTGTTAATGAAATCTTAGTGCAGTTTAAAAGTTGAATATGCCCAATCACGAACACCCTCATTCGCACGTTTGCCACGACAAATATGTGCCGACAAAAAAATTATTACCGCAACCAATTTGATGATGAACCCGCCATGAAAAAACAGAACCACTCATCCCATTAAAAAGTAAAAGTCCTGTTTGAATACCCTATTTTATTCAAGTAAGCTAGGATACCACTCAACGAAAAGTTTGAGAAAAACTGCTCTAAAAGATCACGAGTTTACACACGCCAAACTCTCACTCAATCATCAACCGCGGCGCACGTCGGTAATTTAATCACTTTTTATTAAAGTGTGTTATCTGTTCGTTTTTGCAATAAATTGCAAACTATTAAACTAACGAAGAAGATCTCATTTAATAGTTTATTGCGTTCATATCATGAATAATTTTATGAAGATTGTACATAAAAATAACAATATATATTCGTTCATATTTATATTATTAACAAAATTATTTATTGAACTTATGAAAATACAGTTACCACAACAAATATTATCCATGGACTAATGTAGAATGATTTGTTATGATGATGAAAATCAATTTATCTCACTAATGAATCTTGTTATTATTTAAGCAAAGATTGTAAATAATATTTTATTACAACAATGACACATTTCGTTCTCTCGATGAAAATTTACTCAATGAGTGTAGATTATTGATAACAGATTTTTTCTCAATGTGGCAGGATGCAAGCAAATATATCATTAACAGGATAGAACAATGTGTTTTCTATTTTTCTTTTTCAAAGCTCCCATAATTTTATACAAGGAATCGCCCCCTCAATTTTGGAGAATTGGATTTTAGAAAATAAAAAAAAAATATATTAAAAATCGAAGCACTACCAAAAAAGACTACCAAAAAATATGTATTTTTGAATGAAAAAGGGCATATTTTTCCATTAAAAGTTCGTTATATTAAACTTGGAAAACTATTTTTTTTACTTTAAATATTTTTTTTTAACAAATTATATTTCTTCGACCGGAGAAATCTTTTTTATTTGTGCGGTTACGTAATTTGATAGGAAAATTTTGAAATATTTGTTATTAAGGAGAATAATTTTCGATTTTCTATTGTATATTGTATTTGGTATAACAAATGGAAAGTTCAAATAGAGATAATTATGTAACTGGCAACGCTCAAATAAATACTAATTTAACCTGCTCCCGTATTAATAACTTGCCCAAAATTTCCAGATTCATTACCTCAATCTCCATACATCGACGTATACGCTAGCAAATTGAAATAACAATTTCGATTAATTATCCCTCCTATTCAGATTGTTCGAAATTCCGCGTGTTATTAAGGATATTAATTTCTGTGTGGGTAGCGAAATTAGTCTCTCAAAAGACGTATTACTACCGCAATCATTTCCATATGCATACATCAAAAAATCATAGCCACTAAAAAGACGACTAATTGTTAAGTACACGTTTTCGACCTCGTTACGAACGCTATTCCATGAATAAAATTACTTATTATGGGATAATTTTACTACCGCCCTAAAGTAATATACCTAGAGGGTTGTGCGCAGTGGCAATAAAAAGCGAAATAAATAACAAATAGCAGCGTATGCTACCGCCCGGTTCAGATACCGCCTGCTAATCTGCATAAACTGTATTACTCAGAAGGTACACAGGAGTAGGAGAGAGGCTCAGTTCGCGTTTCATAAGGAAAATTACCGACCCGCGTTTCCTTCTGCGAAATACGCCGGAAATGAATCTCGTAATTCCGGGTAAGAAATTATTAATATAGGGGGCTATTTAAATTACTATTACTTTCCGATTTTGTATCAGTTAACGTGAACCATGGGATTTAATAAAGGAAATGGCGGGGTTTAAAAGGTACATTTACACTGTAATACACTCGATTCATAAATCTTGATTTACGCATACACAGGATTGCCATGGCTTTTTTCTTAATTAGTACATACAATATTCATTTTATCAGAAGATGTTGAGATACATCTTTTATTTTGACGTTTCTCGTTTACAATATAAAAATATTTTGAGTCCCTCGAGAAGCACGATTTCATTTGTACAAGACCGGTACTCCTTTTTTAATGGATCACCCTGTACAGGGTGAATTTTTTTATCTTGAGACAACGGAATATCTCTAAAACACTGCATCAAATCAAAAAAAAGATCTTAATAAGATTTGTTATAATGTAAGGGGCTCACTGAATGGTGCCGAACTGGATCCCCCACCTCACCTCCCACAGAGTGGGAGGGGGGACAACTTTGAAATCTTAAATGGAAACCCTCATTTTGTATTGCAGATTCGGATTCTACGCCATCAAGTATGTCAGTTTTTGTTTGAAACTTTTTTTCGATTCGTAACAGATTTACCGCTTGTAATCGCAAAAAAAAAACATGATTGTGAACGTCTGAAAAAATACACAAAAAAGAGAAGCAAGCAAACATGATTTTGTGTTTTTTTAGTTTAACATAAACTAACATTTCAAAAAGCGATGTGTTCGAAACTGTGCCCCTTCACTTTGATACATTTATTTATTCGCAATTGGAATGCTATTCAACGATACAAAACCGTACTTTATTCAGTACTTGACAGGCTGTGAATACTTACACATTGTTCGATCCCCATTTAGATTATTAATTATTAATCCAATACAAATTAGTTAGTGTTGAATATTTGAACAGTAAATGGAGCTATAACATTACAAGAGAGAATTGAAATGATTCACATCTATGAGAAAGTGGTAGGAATATCGATGATGCTGTTAATCTTTATTCACAACTCTCTCTAGCGATAACGTGTATCAACCAAGAAAACGTAATCGCCGAAAAACATTTGCTGGAGAAAATAATGAAATCGCGGTATTAGTTGCAGTAGCTAATAATCCGCACATTAGTACGCGAGAAATAGCTCGCGGATCAGGAATTTCTCAGTCTACTACCTGCCAAATATTGAAGCGTAGGAAATATCATCCATTTAAAGTTTCCATGCATCAAGAACTTCATGGCGATGATTTTCAAAATAGAGTGCGATTTTGTCAATGGGCGCTTCAACGGATAAAGATAATCCCAATTTTTTTTTTTCGAGTATTATTTTCTGACGAGGCGACATTCACAAATTCGGGTACGGTAAATCGGCACAACATACATACTGGAACGAAAATCCCATTCGGTTGCGCCCATATTTTGACATCAAACCTTGGAACGGTAAATATTTAGTATGGAATATAGGCAATAAGCTATTCAAGGTCCATATTTCATCGCAGGGGAAACTTAAATGGTGAAAAATATCGAAACGTCTTGCAGAACGAACTTCCAGTGTTACTTGAAGGGGATCGAATTCAGCACCATTCAGTGAGCTCCCTACATTATAACAAATCTTATTAAGATCTTTTTTTTTGATTTGATGCAGTGGTTTTAGAAGAAATTTCCGGTTGTCTCAAGATAAAAAAAAACTCACCCAGTATATTGATATAGACATGTTAGTATTTAAATTAATTTAGAGAAATCAACACTCATTTAAAGCGGGTTTCAAAGCATAATAAAGGAGTCATTTTAGGTAAACGTGCATACATGACTGCATACTCTACAGGTCAATTTTGAAATTGTTAAATATGACTATTAACATAGACCATACTAGGTCTAAATAAATGCTATGAGCTGTATTTTTTTTATTTTTATAAATATTTGTTCATGGTCTTTGGGATATTATATTTTGGTAACATATGTTGCACTCTCCTCCATCTACGGTGAATAACGATATCTTAATGTCAGTTATGCTTTGCCATTCGAATATGGCGTTGATAGCAATCGAAGCCAGATAATTGTTAGTAATAGTTTAAATAAGCATTCTTCTGTGGCCACGATAGAGGACAGTCCTCCTCTAACAATTTTGCCTTACACATTCAGAAATATCCCAATTCCACACACAAACTTTACCTAAAAAGGTTTCGATACATTACCGATATACTATTTAAATCCACATTTACCTGAATAACATTCGAGATTTTTCTACGAATTAACCTGAGAAGAATCCCAAGTACCATTTGACCGTCTTTAACCGTTTGCTGAAGTTCCCGAAAACGTTCAGAGATAATTTACCTGGAACCACACCTGCATTGAGTTCTTCCTATGTACCCATGTATTTCACCGATGATTCCCTACCTAAGAATGAAAATTTTAATTAGTTTGATTCAATTTTAAGTAAATTATATTTTTTCGTATATGTTCTCGATCAAGTTCAATTTAAGATTATGTTGTAAGAACCCCCATTAAAGTTGCTTGTATTATAAATTTCTAATAAATAACTAGATGTAGTGATAAAGAAATCAGTAGGTTAAAAAACTCAATCAAAGTTACAAGTTATTGGCTGACTTGTGTTAGCTGACTAGTCATCTTCAGCCGAAATATATTAGCCAATAACTTGTAGCTTTGATTGAGTTTTTTACCTCCTTATTTCTTAATCATTAAATATTACTGAATTTGGACATAGCCATGCTACTAGATGTAGGCTAGAATGGATCAATTCTAGTATGATTTATTATAGAAAATTTTACATTTATCGATGTCACACATTTGAAATTATAGTTTCCTTAACTAAATTAGTTTGGTCGGTGGATAATAGATCTAGTGGTAAAATTATCGAAATCTACCGAATAAATTCATAACATTTCTATAATCAAACTTAATACTTAATATTGCTTAACTTATATATATACCAAGCGAGTTTGAATACATATTTTGATTGAAATAAATTGTTTTAATTTAGTTATATCACATCCTTCTACTATAGAATGGTGTAGGATTGTGTATACACTTTTATGTGCACAATTTTTTTCCATTCCTTTCTCTCCTTTGCCATTATCTGCGCCTTCTCCCATGTCATTCCTTCTTCTCAATATCTCTAATCATTCTTCTCATGTTCGTCTTGACCGTCCTCTCTTCCTGTTTTTCATAACTCTCTCCTCACAAATTCTTTCGACTGGTCTTGTCACTTCCATACGCTGTACGTGTCCCCACCAACTGATTTGTCTATGTTCTATGAATTCTAGTGTTGATATTATTTCAAGCTCTTTCCTTATGTCTACATTTCTCATTCTATCTGATTTTGTAACTCCTTTGACACGTCTTATGTACTTCATTTCCACTGCCTGCATCTTATTCTTCTGTCTCTCCGTCATCACCCATACTCCCATACACCCCGTAACATCCATACGTTAGCACCGGTCTGTACACAGCCTTGAACACTTTTAATTTGGTTTCTCTAGATATTGCTTTTTTATTTATGAAAGGTCTATTCTTTGCATGACATAGTTGCGTCGTTTTCTCTATTCTTTTATTGATTTCTTCTCTGTGTGATCCTTCTCTTACTATTATTGTTCCCAGGTATTGAAATTCTGTCACTTGTTCAATATTTGTACTGTCTATCTTTATGTTAAGGTCTTCGTGTTCTCATCAATTTACGTTTATTTAATTATATAAAATAGGATTTTTTATCCACATAGGGAATTTCAATATTTCCATGTTTGTAACAAAATTTTGCGTCACAAACCAGTTACATAAGCCACGTCACATAAAATAATGAAACTCAGCCTCTCGCGGAACTCAAGCTATTTTTAGATTGTACACGAAAAACGAATAATACATGTATGTGCAGGTACATTTTCTGATAAAATCAATATTAAACTTACCCATTGAAAAAAAAAAAACAAGTTGAAAAC